>NIUQ01005654.1:0-10288 GCA_002796945.1 Plectus sambesii
ATTTCTCAAGCTTAACCAAAAAGCACTTTCTCAAATTCTGCGTCAATCAAACGAATCATAATTCCGTGCAACTTAGTGCCACCCACGCCTTTCATCAGACCGCACCAGTTTTGTCTCTCGTGCAAAGCGAGTCCCTCTCAATTTCATTGGTCCACCAGATTTTTAATCGATAGTGCAACAATTCGTTCAAAACTGCTGCTTTCTCTGTCAAGTTTGAGCGCATTAGTTCGATAATGCGATGCTCTTTATCGCGCATTTGATGACACTTTTGATCTTTCGATTTGCTCAGAACCTCGAATTCCGCTTTTGAGACAATGGTAGCACTTTTGAAACTAATGGTGGCAGGTTTCAAGACCCATCTTCGCCCTTCGAAACTCTGAGCGTCTTCCTCTCAGAGCCAGTTGGCAGCGTTGACAATACAACGATCACTTTCGGTTCGTTGAAAAGTCTACTTTTATTCAGAGAGAGAACGCGAATGAAAGAAAGAGTAAGAAGGAAGGAGAGAGAGAGAGAGCGCGCGAGAGAAAAGAGGTGGGAGAAAAAGGAGAAGAGCAAGGAGAAGGAAGAGAGCACAGGCGCGCGAGAGGAAAACAAGAAATGAGTAGGAAACAAAAACGCTAGCGCGCTGCAATATCCACGCCCCACCCCTCCTGACGTGTTTGGCTACGAAATTGGCATTATCAGTAACGCTTCGCACGTCATAAAATCTATTGTAACAAAGGAAAGAAACTGCACAAAAAGAGGCTTTGTGCATTCTGATATCAATTAAAAGCCGAGGTGAATTTGATATGCAGGCGAAGGAATACGAACGCCTTTCCAAAAGTTGCCTTTTTTTCAATATAACGAATTACTTTGGCGATGCGTCAACCGTACCGCCAACAATCAATCAATGACTACCGTACTACACGCAATACATATTGTCCTCTTCGTTTAGAGATGTAATCACTCTAAGCGATCTCGCTCTAATGCCACTGAAATTGTTCGATTTATTTTTTGCGGTTCCTGTCCCAATAAGCCGATTAATCGAGCGGAAACTAATGCCAAAATGTGCTAAGCTATCAAAACTAACGTTCCACGCTACTTAATTCGCTCAACTCTCGAAAAGAAAAAAAAATCAAGAGAAATCGTGAAAAGTGCGATTTTCGAAGCGAAATTCCCTGCGAATGAGCGAGATACGTAAAAAACTAATGCTTCCATTCGAATCACCGACCCAAATTACCCCCGAGTCGATCAGTTTTAGCGCTTACAGACGTCTGCTTCCATGCGAAAACATGACGGTATACGTTCTCACCCACACTTTGGCTCTGCCCATAATACTAAATAGCGTGCGCTACGCGCACGCAAAAAAGGAATAAGAAATTTTCGAAATCGACACTGCATTTTGCGGCAGAAAGTTACGCTTGCTTCACGAGGCACTTATGTCACTCTAATCTCCTTAAAACAGGTCGCACGATGACTCATTTGCGAGAAAACTCGCCACTGCACAAAGCTCATCAGTTATCTTTATTCTTTCACTTCTGTAACAGCGTTAGGACAGGCGTAGATGATAACAAAGGGGGTACGAAATGAAGTCTGTATCACATTTTGCACTGCGTCAATGTTCGCGTACAGAAGAAAATACAAGCAAAGGAAAGCAAAGACAGACCCAGCTGTTAATTATTTACCTCTAAAGTACCAACCATAAGTGTATCAAGCTCGCGTCGTTACTACACGATTTAGTGCATTCAGAGACGTACGCGTAGTTGATACAATAAAAAAATACAGCAGCGCTCTTCAATTGCACACCAGCCAGAGCAGAATATGATAACGTTTTAATCCAGACCGCTTCATATTAATTACAAAGCAAACCCAACCAATATTTTCCATTTAACACGCAGCAATTTACATCATTTGAAGTGAAATAATAATCCGATGGGCTTTTTAGATTTCCCACAAAAGTCGCAAAATGCCACAAGAAAGGTATTAGAAGAGTTAAATAATTTAGGATGACGGCGAGTCGGTCACAGGTGAGAGCGAGAGGAGTTATAGGACGGATCCAATTGAGACCTCTGATGTCAGTAGCATCGAAGAGAATACCTGCTCCCTTATTGTGTATTGATATTCAAATGGATTCGTCCTGTTACTTTTGAGAGAGGACTCATGGGTACTCAAGCGAGGCACAGTACGATATTTCAACCAATGAGGACACTGACGCACGACCTCATATATGTCATATTTTGCTTTATAAACGAAAGAATTATTTGAATATTGTCCTCCGTATATCGCAGCCGAAGCCTAAACAGCGGTAAAAATCGATATATACCGGTTGCGCTCTTCAAGTCCGTCCTCATTGTGTGATTTTTCACTGTACAATTACGTGAGGAACACGATGAAAATGATGAAAAAGACTATCAACACGCCGAAAACCTTGATCATAAGCCAGCGATTGCGTGAAATGTTTCGGAAATACTTTAGCAGTTCCATATGGGCCGCTTCCACGTTCAACGACGTCTCCTCCACATTGGAGTCGATTCTGCAAAGGATAATCGTCAATTTATCCTTTTGCTGATAATTGCATTGGTGCAGTAGTGAAGATCTACCTCTCAAAACGGTCTCCTCTCTACAGAGCTTCAATGACTTGGGGGCATGGCTGATTGTCATTTTTAATAAGGGACCGCTTCAGAATTAATCTATTAAGCTACAAATAAACATAATAACCGCACTAGTATATGTCGTAAATCTACTTTGCATTAATAATGCATCTTGAGAGTGTGTATGCTCCTTGTACCCACTATTGCAATTACATCTCTAAGACTAGTCAGAAGAAAAGGGATCAGTGCCAGCGTATCAGCTTCGCGCCTTGGCGTGCCAAGCGGGTGGGCGATCGAAGGCGACACCGACAGAACGTCGATGTCACCCGAGCTCGACCAATACGGCCCCGTGCGTGCTCGGCTGGCGCCGCGCTCGGAGAATGGATTGCTGTCTCATCATGTCCACCTTTTATATTGACACGCTCATAAACTCTACGACTTGAAACACAAAATCGACGGGTTAATCAAAGTTCGATTGCCAATTTAATTTTTAGGCATCTCTTTCAGCAGAAAAGGTATAGTTTATGAAAATGAGTTGCCAGCTGATCGTCTTCTTCTAACGGAACTTTGAATGGCATAAATATTATCGTTATTTGTCAAGAAAGGAAGATAGTGCGTATCAAAACGGTCAAAAGATTAAAATTCAGGTAAAAATGGTAACTTTCACGGCAGAACATTTGCCTAATCGAAACAACTTGGAGAACACCCTCTTTGAATTGGGAAGTGGCCTAATTAAAGTAGAAATAGGAAATACCTCCAAGAAAAATCCCATTAAATGATGTTAAAATAATCTGACAGAAGAGCAGTCTCTTACCGAGTGATAGTCTCGCCCTGTTCGGACACGAGGTTGGCGAGCTGGCGGAAAATACTGCCGAGCTCGGCAATGCTGCTTTCGATCGTCTCCATTGTACTACTACGCGCCTGAAGGTACGAGTCCTGCTCGTCTATCAGCGTCAACTGCTGCTGCATCCTCTCGCGCTCCATGCCGCTCATGTCCAGCGCGATCGACGAAGAACCGGCACTCGCTGCTGCCTCGTCTTGAAGCAGGATTGAACCCACTGAAAAAGAAAGTTATAAGCTCAAATGAGTCGACAAATCTTTCAGTAATCGCCATTAATCTGCGAAATACCTATCGCTTCACTGCATCTGAATTAGTATTCGAAACTGTTCCAACCTGACCATGTGAAGGGGAATCGATAAAAGCGACAGAGCTACTCTAAGTTGCAAATGGTAGGGTGATATATACAAAGAACAAAGATAGGGCGTAATAAACTAAAGACTGAATTCCGGAAGAGAACGTGCTACTGCTCGGGACGAGAGCAGAATACAGTCAACTGCTTTTATAACGTCGGTCAAGGGACCGGCCAAAGAAAGACGTTATAGAGGCAGTTAGCCCTGTACAAAACATAGTACACGGGACTAGCCAAGGACCGACGTTATAAAGCCAGCGACGTTATAGAGCCAGGCGTTATAAACGCAGTTGACTGTACGAATGATCCACTTTTGCTATTACAGGCCGAAATAATTATAAAAACTTACTGTTTCCGCTGCTAGCAGACGGCGGCAAACTGGACGGAATGGGCTGTGATTGGCTAAACTTTTCGCGACGAGTCTTCTGCTGCTTCATATTCTAAACAGCAAAATTAGTACATTTGCAATATACAAGCTGAAATGCATGCAGCGACTTACTTCAGTTCTAATTTCGAGTACATTCTTGAATTCGCTGCTAACGGAGGCCAGCTTGGACTGCAGTCCGACAACCACGGATCTGGAATGGTTTTGACCCTGCGGCCGCAGGCTTACTCCGTTCTGTGACCGATTCCTGGCAAACTCTTGCAAAGTTGCGATCTGCTTGTTCAAACCGGTTATGTCCTGAAAACATATCGTAATTTTTTAATCAATAACAAGAAGATGGAATGGTGGTTTAGTAATGATTAAGGTTAGTAGTGTAATCGCAGCAGTGAAAATACTCAATTCAGTATTCAATGCTAAGCGAGCTACGGTTTTCCCTGCAGCTCTCTATTATTTACTGGAAAATGTTGACTGCTTAATGGCATTAGATGCGCTTCACAATTTAGAGGACAGCGATGCTTTTAATGAAAGTTCTACCAACCTGTTTGATAATATGCGTCAATTCTTCAACTTCGCTCATACGATCGTCGAACAACGATCGACGTTTCGCCAATTCCGCTAATTTTTCCATCTTCGCGCATGTTTGGCTTAGATCTCTACCAATACGTCTGCAATAAAACACACAATGTATCGTCATTCACTTTCATCTTACATTATTGAATTAAATGATTCAAAGGCATTAAAGTGTCACAAAAGGTAATTCGACAATTAAAAAAGAAACTGTGAAATCGAGATTCAAAAAAGAGAATTCAGAGAAAGTTTTTATGTATCCTAATATTGATCCTGTCCATTAAATTCGCAAAGACACTGGCAAAGAAGCATACTTTGCGAGTTGATTGAACTGTACGGAATCTTGCACGAGTTTCTGCTTCGGTTTCGCAGAGGAATGACCATTGGCCGTTGCCTGCCATTTCATCTGAAAGACGAAAATTATTTTAAATTACTGAAAATAGGCTCTTTTAATAATTCGTTTTTCATCATTAATCGTCAAACTTTAATCAAATTTTTCAACCTAGCATTCTAGTTCATTAAGCAAGCGTTTTAAATGAATGAAAGATTGACAAAATGGAATACAAAATTGACAAATTATGAGGAAAGGCTTTGAATATCCGCGCTTTACTATAATATTCCCTATACCTGGTAGGACTTGGCAGTGGTGCGGAATTCGGCAGTTCGATCTCGACACGGCATTTCTTCAACGATAAACACCGGCGTCGATGATCGAGCAAAATCTTGTCCAAGGCTGCTAGAGGAAGGACTTTCCTTTAGCGAATTGGATGACTGGCTCGGCGTTAATGTCGCCTGCAATCGATCATCATTCGTTGATAGAAATCGGGTGACGGGGCGTCACGTAGCAGCACGTTGTTGTTTAACAGTTTATGCTAATCAGGCAACGATCGTGTCAAGACTAAACTGCTATAAGGCTGCTCTGTGAGCGATTTGGTCACGTGGGGGGTACTCTATCCCCGAACCATAGAAATTATTTCACGAGAACTCGAGGCTGATAATTTAATTTTCGTAAAGCTTGTTTACATAGCTCAGCCTGGCCTAAGCATTAATATTTAAGAAAACATTCTAATTTTGTTCAAATATTAAGCGATTTTTACAAAAATGCGATGTCAACCATGGAAAATTCACAAAGAGACGATTTTGCAGAGCAAACTGAAATGAGCAACAGAGAAATTCAAAAAATAACTCAACACTTAGCTGAAGATACAAAAAAAGGAATTATATATCTCTCAGCGATTTCATATTCAAAACATTCAACAGTCAGCGTGTTCAGACACCGAGAAGAATATTCAAGAAGCAGAGTATAAAACAGAAAATGCACAAATTAGACAAGAAAATGACCTGAGCAGTATTCCAAAGCGACGCAGCGGGCGCCGAAATGAGCGAAGTAAAAGTGTTAGAGAGCGATGAGGTCGAGACGAGACCCTTTTTGTCTTTCTCCTTGCCGTTCCCGTCTAACTGATCGGCAAAGTCGACGACGTCGTAGGGCGATTGGTTAAGGTCGCGATGCCTTCGGCGCGGGACAGTGAATGGCAGATGATTGTCGGACATCCATGCAATCTACACCACAAATTCTGTTTTCACTACTTTTAACACTCAATCGCGCGAGGAATAGCGAGACGACAAGTTCGGTCAAAATGACGATAATATATTTGGCAGTCGTACAGACAAACGTCGAGCAAAATAATTTTTGGTAATCTCAGGATTAAGGACGATTAAAAATATGACAGCAAATTAAAAGGTCTATATTCGGCCGTAACAGTGAATTATTAATCTTGATATTAGTAAATACGGCACAGGTTGTTAATATTTCAACATACTTTGAAAAAGAATGAATGATAAACATAAAACTATTACATTATAATGAAACGTGGCAACATTATAATAAGAATGACATGATACTCGAAAACAGAAAAATCCCAACAAGGTGATTGTAATTACGAGACGAAACGCCTATTCTAAAAGTATCCTACATTTGTCTATAATACAATACTATCGTCTATGAAGAACGATTTACTTCGCGTTCGTTGTTTACCAACCTATTTACAAGAAACAGAAGGGGATCGTGACCAACGTTCAGCGTGGGTGGTTGTCGCCGTTCGCCTTCGTTTCATCGTCGTCCACACGCGGATGCAAGACGTGCGTTTCAGCGTGTTTTTATTATTTTTAATATTAAAACTATCAAAGCGTTTTATTTTACTTAGACAACCGCATTTTAATTAAGTTGATAGGATAGCGTACCTGAACAAAATTATTGCTCCATTTTTCTGTTTTCAGCGAGGTATTGCTTTTTTTATCAATTCGTGCTAATGGCATTTTACGCCGCGCTAAACAATATCGTAATCTGATTGTACACGTCGATGCTGCAGACACCGTGTGAAAAATCCAGTCCAAATCTTCGTCGTTCGTGTTCTTCGAATTTAATATTCCTTTACTATATTTCACAGCCACGGTTAACAGGATGTATTAGAGCAATGTAAGAGCGGAATGAGGTCGTGTGTACATATATAACGGAATTATTTGCGTAGAATTGGATAAGAAAAACCAGACCACCAATCTCCACCATCCGAACTAGTACAATAGGGCTACGATAGAATATTATTCCTCAATAACTTTTGACAAAATGATTTAGTTTCCCATCTTAGCATGATGTTGCTGAGAGAAGTGGGGATGTCCGGTTCAACCGCGTCTTATTTCCATCCCGATCTGTTTTATCTGTGCAACTCGGTCGCTTTATTCTGTATTGGTGTTCGACATTGTATCATTACTAGGATGTTATTTCATGTCAGAGAATAAGGTTGAATAGTGTTTGTATAGAAATTGATCTTAGGAGAACTGCCACAGTTAATAATGATTGTGAGACGCGGCAAAAGATAAATGAATGTAACAGAAAGTTTAAAATTAGTCAATATTTATGCATAATTGAATGTTGGAGTGTAGGAGGATCATGACGAAATGTGCGCGGTGCGTAATATTTAATTAATATCTGAAACATGCGACGAGTTGCATCAATACAGTCTAAAGGCAACACGTTGCGCGTGGCGTTGCAGTTTCATTTCCCATCGCACTAATTTCACACCTCAATGACCACGGAAATATTGTTGCAGAAGGACAAACTCCCGCTGGAGCGATGGGGCCGAGCGGTAGAAGCAGAAAAATGAGAGTGGTGGTATTATTGGCGTTGATGGTGAGCCTCGTAGCGGGCCATCAACAGGCGTCCTTCCCCGGTCAGGACGCGCAGCAACCCCCTCAGCAGCATCACCAAGCGCAAGCGCAGCAGCACCAACAGCCGCCACCCCCGCAACAGCAGCACCAACAGCCGCCACCTCCTCAACAGCAGCAGCAAATGCATCAGCAGCCCGCGCCCGGTCATGCTAATCAACCCGCTGCCAACACTCATCAGTTTGGTGGTGATGAAGCGCAGAATGCCGAGTACGTCGCCCTTTTTTTTACGCTTCTCATGCTTCTCATGCTTGCGTATTGAAGTTACAATAGAATTCTGTTAAATAGGTGTTTCCCTTATACCGGTAACTTTGGCCGGTTTCCAAGTACCAGTGTAAACGAATTTCGCTGTGATTCAAAAAATTGACCGCTTTCCTTCGCCAAAACGAAAGAAGTAATTATGCCTCCACGATAATCGTATGCTAATTTTTGCCCACACTTTTGAAACTTTTGATGCTGCACGCCATATCCAACGCGATAAGCTGTATAGTATTGATCTAAGTCTGCTCGAATATGCGGAATTAATTCGTGTTTGGGAATACGCGTTAAGTTAGGAAGGAGACTAAACTAATAGGTATATTCGATGTCGTTGAGCGAATTTGCAGCATCCCGTGCGTGAGAAAATTTTTCTCTGCCGATAGCTTAACCACGAGCACTTGGCGCAAGATATCTGAAATTTTCCTCATCAACCTAAAATTTGAGTCCAATATAGTGTTCAAGTATTTTTGACTTAAAAATTAAACATAAACATTAAAATGATCACTTTCATGACAAAAATGTAACTATCTGCTTCAGGCATATCAAGGAGCATTTGGACGGCAAGGTCGATCCGACAGCGAACATGACGCCCGAGCAGTTGCAGTTCCACTACTTCAACATGCACGACTTGGACAAGAATGGCAGGCTCGATGGCATCGAGCTTATCAAAGCCATTACTCACTTCCACGGTGGTGAGTGTTGTTTTATCTACCAGAGGCGACCTTTTATGACGGACCCGTACATATGTGCGTCCGCCACACTTTCAATAGGCTTTTGAAGGATAGCGCGCTGGAGGACGATAAATTAATATGTATGATTAATTGTTATATTAACCTTTACATTCCTGTTTCTTACTGATCAAAGGATTTATTAAGTAATTCACAATTCCTGGAGCAGTTGTCATGCAAATCAAAATTTCACATTTTGAAAGGGAATATAAGAGCAGTAATAGCATTCAAATTCGCAGCTAAACATCTTTCGTGTTGAAACAAAAATTAGATATTTTTGCATAGTTAACTTAAGTAATAATGCATCCATAGTGAAACGAAATCACAAATTACTAACAGAGAACGAACCCATTTGAAGCATCTATAGAGAAAACTAATTTATTCAGCTTCAGAAGACAACAGCTACCAACCGCCGTTAATGCCCGACAACGAGCTCGAGCAAATGATCGACTCGATCATGAAGGAGGACGACTTCAACAACGACGGCTACATCGACTACGGCGAGTTCCTCAGGGCGCAGAAGCAGCGTGATGAAGTAGCGCGCCAACACCAACAACAGCAGCAGCAGAATCCACCGCCGCCGCCGCCGCCGAAATAATCGCCATTTCACTCATGCCTTCAGTCGGTCGCCCTTATCACTTGACTGCAATTCTACAGCAAAAACTTCCAACATTGACCTTTTACTCGCCAAAGTTTAGCGACTTTTTCTCAGTACTTTGAAGTGAAATCCTTTGGAATAGCTGCGTAAAGCACTGACACGGTTTTGCAATTTTGATTATTTTATGTGGCAATTGTGGAAAAAGAAGCCATGTTTTCGCTGTTTTCTGCTCCGAAATTGGTGCCAAAATTTATATTTTTGTGCGATTTTCACATGCAAAGTAATCGAGTCGAAAAATCGCACCGGTTGGAGAAATCTACATGCTTTTCGTAGCCTATATCTGGAAGAAATTCGAGCTTTTTTTAATCTTTCTCGATACTTTGGAGATTAAGAACTCTCGAAGACATAAAGCTGATAGACCCTTTCATATTCCTCTTTACATTACATCGAAGTTTTTGCTGTACGCTAGCTTAGGTACGATGGAATTGGTTGAGTCCGACTTTGATTTGCCAATGTCTGTTCTTTAATAATAACAGTGCTACTGTTGCGGCGCAGGCTCATGTGCCCGCTTCTCTTTCTACGTCTTCTCTTGACTATTGCGTAATCCGCGGTCATATATTCTGCAGTATTCGATTCTCCTATTATTGGTGCGTATGGTAGCTTGCAAAAGATGCTGAAACGAATTCGGTGGCGGGATCACTGTGGTTTGTATTGCCGGAAAATCAAAACATAGCAATGTGCACTTTGCATCGAAATGGAACTCTGTCTCT
>NIUQ01005655.1:0-10301 GCA_002796945.1 Plectus sambesii
CGGTAATAAATAAGCTGTTTGTGTGACCAATCGTGACATTCCACAATTCTAACAGCATTTACACACAGAATTTCGAAAAAATAGGAATGCAAGACATTGTCTTGACGCCATACAAATATAAAAATGATCGTCAAAGAAAGAGTACGCACCTGCGCACTGTCGGTGATGTAGATGCCGACGTTTTCGCAGTCGCAGATGGAGCAGTGCTTCATCTTGGGGTTCGCCGTCTGCTTCTTCACGCACACAGCCGCACCGACTAAAACAATCCATTAAGAGCGTTTCCTTAATTAAATTCAGTCTGATCAATTCAGTTTCTTTATACAATATCAATTCGTTAGGAAGTCGATGCACACCGTCTTCTTCGACGTTCACTCTTCTGCTTTGCTTAACTAAGCAATATACCGAAGCCTAAGCTAGCAGATAAAGGGACAAATCACTAGAAATAAGGTTCTATTGACCGGGCTAACAGAGCGATATATTCATAATCTAAGTTTTGTATGCAAAGCAACCGATCGAACCGACTCAAATGCTAGATGAATCAATTCTCATTCATCCGAGATTACTCCAAAGGCGCACGTCAACGGCCTATCCCTAACTCCTAAGCGATGCTTGAAGTAAGAGCTCTTCCCAAATGAACTCACCAATGCTAGTCGAGGTGATGGAGCAGTGATCGATGACGGGCGTGGCGTTCTCGGTCACCTGAATGGCGTAGTGCAGCTGGTGGGGCACGGTGCTATTCTTGTCCGGGTTGAACTTCACCGAGCAATAGCCGAGGTAGGCGCCATTAGCGCCGTCTACGAAGCTCAGAGTAGTCTCCGTCGACTGCTCGATGATTATTTTGCGCTGCACGTGAGGGCCAGGCGCTGAAAACGATTTTGATATCAGCTTCGCATCCTATATACGATTAGCACTATATTAAGGACACTTTCCAATTCGTAGAGGACAATTTTAACATTGATTTGACTTTGAGTGTCCTTTTCTATTTGAAATGCGTTCTCATTAAAGTGGAAATGATCTAGGGTCACATTACTTTTAATTATAAAAAGGGAATCTTAAATTGAATAAGGTATACTGCTTCGAAAGTCACTAGCGCTTCTTTATACCAATTCACACACGGAGAAGCCAAAAAACTGCAATTCTTGGTGAAAAACGGTGTTCAGGCACCGAAAAGCGATGCTCATCTATGCCAAGTACGGTACCTGGCGAGATTTCTCATTGCTGATCGGCAGGTTTTGACAATAATCATCATCTTAAAGTCATAGGGCACTGAAGAACAAAAACCTACCGGCGCCGACAATCTGCACAGCGGAGTCGATGACTAGTGGTTCAGGGTAGAAGTGGCCGGCGTGGAGGAAGATGAGCTTCTCCTTGTCCTGGCGCGTCTCCAAAAAGCGCAGCGCCGTCTCCAAGCGGTCGAAATGGACCAAGTTGCGTCCTTTCTGACCCTCGTAGAGTTTGTTTCTTCGCGGACGGACGTGCACACCATGACGCTAAAAATGATTATTACATATGTGATAAAATGATACCGGGTTTTCTCGAAATTACGCCCCGGGGGGCGTAAATTTGAAAGTCTTCTCGATATTTAGCCCCGGGGCCTAATTTCGGAGTTAAAAAGTGTTCGTTCGACCTCAAAAAATAGTACTGTTTGAGCTATCTTTTCTTGAAATTTTGCCTTGGTATATTAATAGATATACGTGTAGAATTGCATTTAATTGCAATTTCACCTGAATATGGCCGACTTTCACTGTTTAATGTGGCTTTGCTTCGGTAAAACAGTATCTGGTGGTAGTAATACAACAATATTACGTATCAGTACGTTTCTAAGCATTTCGCGAAATTAAGCCCCGGGGCGTAATTTTGAATTTCACGTGACCACCAAAAAGCACGTTTTTTTCGTCAGCGCCCCGGGGCGTAATTTCGAGAAAACCCGGTAATACAGTTGCCTTCGGATACGTGCGAATCGGCCCGGCAAGAAAAAATGCTACACTATCCGGTTTTGACATCAAAATCTCACTGACGTTAAAGATGTTAGGTAGGCAATGTAAACGAATTCGCTAAAGATTCTTCCTCACCAACTGCTTGAAGCTCTCCTTCCACGCGTTCGGGCACTCCTTCCAGCGCGGCGGTTCTCTGAACTCGAACTTGGCCGTGACCATGTGATACAAAGGCGTGGTGTACTCGAACACCGACTGGTACAGCGCCTTCCTGAAACGCGACAGAGTTTATATCATTTCGACTTTAATAAGGACATTCTGCAAATGAAACTAGATATTTTTCAATTCAATGTGCACATTTCTCAAGTCGAAACAATAAATAGAACGTTTTTTGATTNCGAAGATGAAAGCCTCACCAAACGCCGACGTCGTTTGATATGCGATAGAAGCGGTTAGACACAGAGGCGCAATGGCCGAGATCGCCTTCGAGCAGAAAGGAAAATACCTGAAAGAGATTTATGATTAATAAGGCGATAGACAACGATGTTTCAATTAATCGACGAAGTACTATAGCCGTGTCTAATCCTTTTACAGAAAACAATTACCAAATATACGGAAGATAAAAAGAACAATTCTGTTCATTATGTAATCATAATTTCTTAGTCAGTACAAAAAAACATTGGTCCCGTAGAGGTAAAGGTTAATACCACAAACCCCACAGCGAAAGTGCTCAATTTAGTTTCCTCACTAAGCGTTCTACGGTGCTGCGTGTGGTTCTCTTTCACTGATCAAAATATTCCGACTATACACAAAAGGCCCGACAAAAGAAAGAAAAACATAGCCGACCTTGAGTAGTATTTCATCAGGGACGGTGTCCACAAAGCAAGAGCCATCGGATGAGGGCAGCCAGTAGCCGAGGGACTGGCGTGCTGCGCTGCAATAGAGAACAACCGGTCGATACGTCACTCCGTACGCGATCGAACAAGAGGCGGACGTTATTTGCTCCGGTCAACGGCGCCATGATTAATCCCCGGTCCCGAGATTTACACGCGTGACCGAAATAATGAACGCGCCATGGAAATAATCGTCTTCGCTGTTTACTGCCTCATTTCAAAAGTCGTGCCGATAGGATCGGACTCGGCGATCAATGAAAGCCGAAAATTCGAGAAACTAAAAGATTTTCGCTCTCTTCTCCCCTTGAGGTCTATGGTTTTGGTCGACCGAAGTAAACTGAAGGCTTCGAATTCGAAATTACGACAAACGCCGGCTTTTTGCCTTTCTCATGAAATCAAACCTAACTTCCAATACAATTCAGTAATTTATACAAATTTTCAAGTCTCTGTCAGCTCGCGTTTAAATGAGATCTGGACAAAAATACCAACATCCTCGTTCATTAAATTTAACGTACTACAGCGTGAGTCGTCCAAAATTTACAATCCCCTCATGTGATAGACTGAATAACTTCAGTCTCACACATTCGTCTCCTTTCATCGACTCCTCGATGTTGACACCGCGAATATTAATTAAACCATTCTTACCCATTATTGCGAGCCTCGCCAGGAGAATCTAACTTCAGACGTTTTTTCGATGGTTCCATCAACGCCTGAAATAAAGCAAATCATCGCTGCTTGCGAACGATTCTAAAAGAGCACCACAAAATGATGTTTTCAACTGAACTTATTGGTCACAAAGAAAGTAAAGGGTGGTCGCATTTCTACAAATTTACGGACGAATCCCGCCGGTCATTTTCATTAGGCATGTATCGTAATGAATTTGTAGTCGCCCATGACAAGATGATGTCAACTATTTCCTTTTCTATCGTTTAAAAGTAAAAATAATTTATATCATCTTTTCATGCGCGACTACAAGTTCATTACGGCATGTGACTACCAAAAACGGCCAACCGGACTTCACCTTTGAAGGGCGACCGCTGTCACCTCTAGATAAAAGTAATCTACCATATATTATCTTCAGCTACCTATGACAATTTAGCTGTAAATCATATCAATACGTTGTAATTAACTTACCGCTAAGCAGCTTGTCATAGCTAGCTAAAAACAAGTAATGGTGATTACATTAGGCTCAAGATGACCGCATTTCATATTTAAGCAATACCAATTTGAAATATCGGCGTGATTACTTAGACTGTTTTCCGATAATGAATAGCTAGTCCCATAGAGAGAAAGGTTAACAGCGTGGACCCCGCAGCGAACGTGCTTAATTCAGTTTTCGATACTAAGCGTGCTACGCTATTGCCTGCGACTCTGTTACGGATAAAGAAATTATGACTAAGCATTCCTTTCAGCTAAAAATGACGGCAGATCCCCTTTAACCAATCCTAATCCAAAATAACGAAAGCAGGACATACATCATCGGCGGTGGCGGCGAGACTAGAAGCGCAGCATCCTTCCTCGTCCTTCTGTTGCAACGAGCGACGACGGCGGAGGGCGTAACGACAGGACGATCCGTCCAGCGACGGAGTCGCCGCGCTGCCGAATACCTCGCCGGCCGGCGCCGGCGATTCGGCCACCGTTTGCGGCTCCACTACGACGGCGTTGCTGCTTCTGCGTCGCAACACTGAAAACAAATTTCATTGATGGCGAAGATTTCTCGTTTGCGTGACAACGTCGAATGAAACGCTTTAAATTGTTGATCATGGAAAATGTCTCATCTTCAGCATTTTTATCAAGTTGAACATGTATCGTTATAAGATCTCGTTTTAGTCATATAGTAGAAATCTTTTATAACTGTTTCACTGATTCGATCGAAATTGGCCGATCCCGAAAGTCTATCTTCAATATTTTGTACTGAGTAAAAATCAATTATAATGATAATCGCATATACCGTTCAAAATTCGCCAGTCCCCCATTTACCGGTATAATCGATTTCCACTGTAATTAAGTGCAAAAGGTAATTCGACAGATATGCTAACAAAGCGATGCTTACGCGCACTCCTTCATTAATGCCTTTCTTTCGCTTAATGATGCTCTCGCTCACACTTTTATTGAGCAAACTATTATTAGCAGCAGTTAAATCGTGCGCGTCAATGCCACCATTACAGGGTGTATAAAAAGTTCGTATGAAATCAAACTGAAATTTTCGTACAAACTTTTTATGCACCATGTACAAGACCAAGGCTCTTGATCAGCCCCAACCTCTTTACCTTATTGAACGACGAATTTGTGTGATTTCCTTACATCTGCGGAATATAGCAATAGAAAACTATTCTTGCAGTCAAACGCTTGTCCAACAGCGCTCAATGCAACTTTTGCAACAGGCGCCTACGAACGAGGGGAACGCAACGCTCACTGAGAAACTAAATGAATCCCCGCACGACGTGACAAAATAATTCTTGTCGCGTGCTGCCGCTGTCGCTGACGATAGCAAATAATCATAACTTCCGTCGATGCGTCCCGACGAACAAATGCTTACGATCATTAAGACCCATATGCCTCGCCCCTCTCCCTTGATCGCTGTAAAAAAAGCCGTCCTAACATAAATTAAGACTCATTTCCTTTTCTTCTTGACGTGCCGAAGCGCACGCATTGCCGACCGACGCGCAATAAGATGAAATGAAATACAAATGCGGCGGCACTGTGAAAATTAGCGCCTAAAATATCGATCGCGAATGAAACCCGAAGAAGGAAGTAGCAGCAGGCAGCCGGTTGCCAAAGTAACCAGGGAGCGACAAACGATACCTCGCGTCACAAAAGAAAGCGTGGAGGTTGTGCGTAGATGATTTCGACGTTCTGACCTAATCCTACGTACGCGTTTGACTTTAGGGCGAACTGGTCTCGATAATATAATTGCGTGATTTCGTTATTGAATACGTTCTATATTCGAAAACTGCCCACGCCTATGACATCACTTCTCGCGTTATATCACTTTCTGGATAAAACATATGGAAGGAAAAGGGAAATCAGTGTCCGTTTAGCTTCAATTACATCAATATCTTTAATCTGCAGTCTGGATAGAAACTGTACTTTGAGAGGAAGAGGCGTTGGGGAACGATTTTTCGGAAAAATCCTAATAGAGAGCAACAGAAAAGATATTAATCAGCTGCACATTTTGATTCAAAACTATTTCCGCGAGTTTTAATAAACATTCCCGACTATCTGAAGATTGATTCAGCTAATCTTCTTATATGACGCGTTCATCGAAGCATCTTACAGACCCGAGCTGACACAGACGATAAAGGCGACTACAGTCAAGCATTTCGCAAAATAAAATTTGTAAAGCATTCAAAACATAAAAGCCACCTCGGCCCTCCATTTCATCGCCGCATATGAGCGCTATAAGAAAGCATTAAACAACCATACCCATTATATGAGAGGTGCCAGAAGTGGAGGAGGTGCGTTTTTCCTTTCTCGCCGAAATTCGCATTGGTCTAGGGTCGTCCTTTTGGCTCGATTGGCCCGACGACGAGGCGTTCTGTTGATGCGCCATCGCAATCCCTTCAACGACCACCCAGCGCGAAATATCCGTCGATGAACGCGTTTCACGTTCCAGAATATTACAGCATTGGTTTTTAATTAATTGTCTGAAGGTATTGTGCGGCTGCTGTTGCTGCCCTGCAACGAAAATGTCATACGGTTTGCTTCCTTGTCAACGCCTAACAAACGTGATCAAACGAAAATTATTGTTCGAACATCGCGCATGCGAAAATGTATATTTTTATCGATTAACCTAAGGCTAGGCAGAGGCGAAGCATGTAAATAAGACACACGTGTCACGAGTGGTAAATAAATTATCCCGATAGCTGCTAAAAAAGCTAACAATATCATATCAAATCTACACCTAGCGACTGGCGTTGATATGAAAAAAGTATGAAGACAAAGGCTTGGCGCGAAAAGACACCATTCCTTGCGACTAAACCAAACCACGCGCCCTAGACTCGTTGAATTTCAATTACAGACCTACTCTCTCAAAGAAAGAGAGAAAACGAGATGCATGCTGCATAGATCAGGATGAAAAATCTATCATTCGCTAACTTTTCACGCAAAAAGAGACAAAAAAAGGGAAAAGTCTACAGAAAATACGGAAGAATATCGAAGAAAATCGATCGCCAACCACGCAGTCGTTGAAAGAACTAGGAAATACCATGTGGATGACCGAAATAGGAACAAAGGCAGTGTGGGCAGGGTGGGCAGGGTGCGCAACTCGCGTTCTAGACGGGCCGGAACCGATGTCTGGCCATCGGGAGCACCGGCCACCGCCGCGCCGCGTACGTCCGCCACACAACGCACGAGCCACACACAGAAGTGCTCTGTCTGCGGCCGGAACGGCGATCAATCGATACTCATGTCCGTTGCATAGCGCGATGGTCTCGCAGCGACAATTCGCGCTGTCGCACATTTCTTTTACGCACTAGAATATTTTGGTTTTTACGACGAATTTTATGACAATGTCTTGCGAGTTTTGTTTGCTTTTTAGTATTAAATCTCCAATTTTATTATTATTTTTTAGTTTCTGCCTATACCTGAAATTATAAACAGTTTTATTTCACGTACAGTCCCTTGACACATATTTACGAAAGTGTGCGCGCATCATTTCGCCTCTACATTAAGCACCGTAACCGGGTCTTATAAAGGGACTACCCCTTTCCATCCCTCTGCCTTCAGCCAAAATCTGTATATTTTCAACCTGAAATCACTGGATTAAAATCGAATAAATAAATTTGTGAAAGAGAATTCATAGACTGATATATTCTCTCGATCTTGATTCGTCCCAGTGTGGCAAGGCGTAGGCTTACTTGATTAAATTGTGATGAAATTTTTGCATTTAATTTTATGCCATTTACCAGAAATCGAATCATTTGTGAACCGAAATGACAGGAAGCCTTGAATTTACTCAGTCTGTTGTGAAATTGCAGATACGAGAAAGACCGATTTTCTCAACTATTTAATCCAAATATCCAGAATGAAGACGATAGAATCAAAGAAATTCAATGTTAAACTTCTGTTTCATTTCAGCCCAAATTAAAATACGAAGGGAATGGCGAAAGCGACTCGGACGGGCGCAGCCAAGGGATCGCGGAACAAGAAGCGCTACTGGCGTAAAGGCACACAGCTCGAAGATGTTGAGAAATTTCTGGAAGAACAGCGCGTCGACGAGCGATCTGGGTAACTGCTTAACCTTTTCCTCGGTTTTATGCAGCACTAAATGGTTGACTAAGAACACGACTTTAGAATGATTATTATGTTCAGTTAGGATAAAATAGGATTGAATTTAGGGAACTATTGCCGAATACTCTCGCATTCCTACTCCTTATCAATCCAGAATGAAAAATACCCTTTAAATTTATTGCAGAGTTCATTTCTCGCGAAATACTTTGTGTTACATTAGAGCAAAATAAGGGTATATTTAGCGTTTATACCGGATCTGCTTTGCTTCATTTAATTCAATAGGTTACAGATTGGTTACGTATATCTGTCACACCGTGCTTTCAGTGATCGATTAAGATTCACTTGATTAGTCTCTTGTTCTTTTGTTTGCCCACAGAGCGGTTGTGTTCCGACCACCCTCATGCATTACTGGCATTGTTACGATGTTGATGGCTGCATAAGCACACCCCGTTGAGCCTTAAAAACTCCTAAATCGATCCCAAATATCTGCGGGAGAACTGAAAATACAAAAATATTATTCTTATTCTAGAGGACGATTAAACACACGAACTGATGCTGATCTATTCGCGATCGACACGACGAAGGTGAAAGGACTTCCCACATTGACTCGCCGACAGCGGGTAGCACTCGCAAAGACCACTGCTGCTACGTATGATCACCCTCTCTCTCTGAGAAGTAACCTGTATCAATATTATGTTAACTTTACAGCGCGCCTTCGACCGAGGAAGTCGATGTTAAACCTAAAATTCGACAGTCTTTTCCTTCCAAGAAAAAATCGAAAGTTGCGACGAATAGCTCGCGGCCATTGAGGAGGTCGACTAGAGGTGATGTCGACGGAAAGCCAGTCGACTTTGATCTATGGAATACGGGTAAGGGAATTTTCAAAGCTTCCTTTTTTAAGTTTCATTTTCCAATACATTCAACTCCGTTTCTAACGTCGCTCAAGAGACCGGCCTAAGACCGACGTTATATTAACAGTTGACTATACTTTAAAGTCTCTCCTGGCAGAATTACAGTGTTTTCCTTTAAATACCTCGACAAATTTTCAGTATTTCCAAATCTTCCACGGCAAATTAACAGTATTTACAAATTTTAGATTTATCAGCGAAGGCGGCGTTGCCGGATGACTTGGCAGATTATTACTTGCGGCAGTTGAAGAAGAAAATGCCGAATGAGCCGCGCACAGTCAAACACATCACCACCCTTTTGCCCAAGGTCGAAGCGCCCATTCCAGGCGCTTCTTATAATCCGTCCTACAAGGACCATCAGGTAAATATGCTTGTCCAGTTGCTCTATTATTTAAATGAACTTGTGCAGCATTGGGAAGTGTAGTTGATCTGTCATTATTATCTTTTGTTTTTTGAAAATATCATTCTATTTGGTTGTCTCAAAAGTCTTTTTGAAAACTTTCGTAGCATTGTTTTTAAATGAAAGACAGTTTTTGAAAAGTTTTACTTGAACCTAATAACAGAATCCCCTGACATAAGTTAGCTGTGTTCATATTTGTCAAGCCATAGTCCGTGACACGCATCATGGCGTTTTGGCATGAGATCATAATTCTCACTTGCTTATTATGAGATTGCAGAAATTGATTAAAGAGCCATGCCTAAACAGACTTTTTCAGGACATGTTGCGCGAATCACTTGTTGAAGAAATGAAAGTGCAGAAAGACTTGGAAAAAGTTGAGAACCGCTTCAAGCTGGCTCCGGGTGATCGCTACATCACTCCGGTAACGTTTTCCTCATTAATGCTTGCCAGGGACCTATTTCACTAAAGCTCAGTCACTAAAATCCGGGAAGAGTTAGCTCAGTATCATAATTTAGAATAGCAAACTTCCATCGTTTGCAGAAATTCAAGTTTAAATATACAGTTATCGTTTTTCGATCAGCAAAAATGAATCCCGCCGGGTACGGTAGCTGGCAACGATGTGCTTACTATTTGGTGCGGAAACACCGTTCTTTGCTATAAATAATAATTCTCTTTTTTTACGTGTGTAAATTAATACAAAGAAGCGCTGTTGACTGGGGAGTCAAATGGCTGCCTTATTCAATCTAATGTTTTTTATAACTGATCGGCAAATTCTGACAATATAGGCTTTCGGCTTATGCCAAGCCTTCGAAGCGAATAAAGCTGATGAGTGCGGTGCCTGATGCTAAAAGTGGTATAACTTTCTTTTGCAGTATGAGAAGATGGCAGAAGAAATGTCCGGACTGGTGAAGGAGGAGGAAAACCCGGAAACAGC
>NIUQ01005656.1:0-10278 GCA_002796945.1 Plectus sambesii
TGTTTCAGCGTATCTCTGGAGATCGCCGTCAAAGACACCAACGACCACGCCCCCGAGTTCGACCAGCCGTGGTACACTGTTGAAGTCGATGAAGGTGGGTCGATTTTCGCTTCTTTTGTTACGCTCGATGCCCTCACTGGTCAATGGTGTTTGAAGAATACCGAAGCTGCATTGCGAGTGTATCGTTGAAGAACTCATTTATATGCGAAAAGGCGGAGAGGGTGACTTTGAAAAGGGATTAGTTGAATTAAAAGCTTGAGCGTTGTCTTTATGAGATGGGAAGTTTGCTTGCGTGTTGTAAATGAAGAAATGACGAGTAATACGACTATTTGTGGGGTGGGCTGTCGATAGGCGATTGAGCGCACCGATTTTTTGTCGATTTGATAGCGACCTGCTTGAGGTTCGAGTATGATTTTGGCAAAGCAATTGAAATAGTGACAGCATAATTTATATGCTCCAGCACCAGCATATTAAAAAATAATAGCATTGTATTTGATGAAAAACAGCCGCTTGTCATATCGAGCCAGATGACATTTCCGAGACATCAGCGGTGTTATATCGCTCGTCGTTGATCGATTGTCATTTCGCCCGCTGTTCGCAATGCGTGGAGGGTAACGATCGGAACGGGGGACGATGACGTCATCGTACCTCGGGTCGACCGACCGCTGACTGGCTCGGTGGGATGGCGTGGGTCGAATGAAATCGCCACACGCTGAGGGACTGAACATTCCGTTCGCTTTATTATTCGCTAGCAATGATTGTCGATTTTCGCGTTCATGTCAACTTCCTCCTTTACCAGCGGCGGGCACGTGTCCATATAACCACGCACGCAATGCGTTTCGTCGAGGGCTGGATGCGAGTTTGCATGGAGATATGAGATATAGTCAACATTATTCGATTAGGAAGAAGAAATCATAAAACTGAATAAGGGAAACCGCTTCGAAAGTCGATAGCGCTCCTTTCTATCGATTTTTGCACGTAAAAATCAAGAAACGATTGTTATTCTTGGTAAAAACCGGTGTTTTTTCACTGATAAAAGAGCTCATCTTTGCCCACTACGGTGCCTGACTCGATTTCTTCTTCCTCGCGAAGAAATCTTGACTATATGAGATATGAGCAAGCCTTCCGGCGTCGATAATGTTAAAGCGCATCGCTCAGAGGGCAACAGGCGCGCCTTTCGTATTCTGACGAGCTCTATTGAGTCAGCGGGGATTTGGTGTGATAAGGATAGCTGCCTCGAAGGTGACTGGGGACATCGTCGCCATCAACTATATCGATCCGCACTCGCGACTTGATAAGAAGCGAGAGCGGTTGACGAAAATAGTTGTTACTTGGCGCATCCCTGCGATCGATTGACTCGAATAAATCCGTTTTCCCCCATCGCGTCAACAATCCTCTAGTCAAGTGTCTGTTATTCTGCTTAGAGCCAAGATCTTTCGATCGATAACAAGAAATCTCAAATTGAATAAGGCAAACTGCTTTGAAAGACGCTTCTTTCAATCAGTTAACGCACGCAAAAGAAACGACTATCATTGTTGATGAAAAGCGCTGTTTTCGCACGTAAATGTTAGCTCATCTTTGCCAATTTCGATTCTTGGCTAGATTTCTTGTTACTGATCGAAAAATCGATTTTGTCGATAACAGAGAGCCGTAGTGAACACCGTAGCACGCTTAATATCGAAAACCGAATAGAGCTCGTTCGCTGCAGCGTTCCTTCTATCAGCCTGTACCATTATTGGATGAGCACTTCATTTTATTGTTACAAAAAAGTGACGACTATTTATTTAGGGCAAAGACGTGTTTACGCGTTTGTTTTGATGTTTGAAAATTTTGTAGAGCGACAATACGACTAAACAATAATTTATAGGTCGACTATACGCGGAGATCACCCGACTGACAGCGACTGACAAGGACTGCGGTCACCCGTACGGCCAGATTTGTCGATATGAAATCACCAACGCCCTCAAGGATCTGCCCTTCGCCATTAGCGAGCAGGGCGTTCTTCGCAATACCCAACCTCTCAACTACACTCGCGCTCATTCCCATATCCTGTCCATCGTCGCCAATGACTGCGGTAAGCAATAGTTTCATATTTATTCTTGAAAATTGTGGGATTTTTGTGGAAATGGGATACGGTTATTTAAGCGAGTTAATTTTTTATGAGGGCGTTTTCTGACGGAAATCCATCTGTCCATGTGCCCTTTGAATTAAACCGTATATCCTAATGAAGGTGGAAATGGTGAAAATAAAAGCAATGGAAAGCATCGCAACGGGACCAAATAATAAATATTTCAGGAATGCGAAAGTCAAAATCGACGCTCGTCACAGTCAACGTCCGTGAGGCGTGCGTGGCTGGAGTACGAGGAGTGGAAGACCGCGTGGATTACTATCCTGGATCGGGCGCCAAGTTCCTGGCGCCGGAAGCGACCATCAGCACTTGCGACAATAAGGACCGCGACTGCGCGATCAAGCGCGTCGAGGCGGTCGTCCGACTACGAACCGACCATATTGCCCAGGGTTGCGACCGCGACGCCATCGCCTCCAAGGATGCTCGTGATAGGTACGGTCTGCGTTTTCTTATTACGAGACGGCTTTTGAAAAGAAATAGATCTCAATTGTAAGCGAGACTTTGAGTGTAGTCGTGATTTTAAGATCTTGATCTCAAATGTTAAGATTTTTCATCGATAAGGGTAGAAATGACGACTCAATCAGGTGAATTGCTTCAAAATTTTTGATCGATGGATTGTTATTTGCTGCACTTAGAAACGATTACGATTCTTAGTGAAGCATGGTAGTGTGTCAGGGAAAGTGGTGGGCATAATCTCGTTGCGCTGGTGAAACAATAGTATGCATTAAGATTAAGAATGTCTATCGTGCAATAGGAAGGTATTGTAATTGTTTATGGAAGCTGCCAGAATTATGTTATCAGTGCAACAATATGATGCCATCTGCAGTTTGAGGGCTAATCTCGTCGCCCACAATGCGTAACTCACCTTACTGAATGAATAATCGCGCAAATTCACCTGCAAATAACAGCCATGGCTGCTAAATTTGAATGCATTGACTATTTACCGCTTCGGTTCTCTTGGCTCAAGCGCAACGTCATTTGTCGCTTCACCCATCTGCGCGGGATGTTCCATATTGTTCCCTTGTGCGATTATTTAATCATACGCAATGTCCACGGATGTATGTATAGTCGCCATTTGGTCGTTTTTTTAACTCGCCGATCGCTCAAATGAATGGGATGACGTGACGACCCGTTGCCATGATACTTTTGTGTAATATGTAATGGGCAGCGACATATCGGCTTCTCCGAGAGGCGAACCCGATGACGTAGAACGAACACGCTGAACTCACCATCCATCTGCCCACACGGCAATTTTCAATTTGTACCGGGGGGAGGTAAGAATACCAGCCGACTGAATAAACGCAGGGACGGTCTTCGTAATAACGGTCTTTTCTCAATTGAGCCAATTTTAGCATGGTCGGGCGAGCGTAATTGAAATGCCATTTTGTTAATTCTGTGGTTTATTCTCTGAGAAGACTCGAGGGAAATGGAAATATTTTGCGCTGCTTCTATTAGTGCCCCCATCGGCTTGATTAATGTTATTAGTGCGATTGCATTTATCCGCGTTATTTGTGCTTGGCCTGGGCGCTTGTTAGCGGCCTTTGAAGGTCAAGCGGAGCGTTTTTTTCAGATAATTTTCAGTACGATCACATTCTTTATGTCGCACGGGAAAAGAGATGAAACATTAAGTAAAAGCAGGATAATTTCTTTGGGAAAAAGGAGCACTATCAATTTTCTTCAGTCCGGGCTCAACTGAGCGGTGTAGTGAATGCAAGAGTTTAAGCAGGACGGCTGTCAGTCCCAGATAAAAAGCGTTTCTAATCGCAGACTCGATTTGTAAGGCACTTAGGTTGATCATATTCCCAGAACCGTTCCACGCACGACCAGCTGACGCTGTCTCAGGACGGCTCGAACATGCGATCGTGGTTGAGGTTTGAGAACGCGATCTCTCATTCGAAGGCCTAATTAGGTTTCATTGATTATACGACTCGGCGACTTTTTGACGGCTGAGCTTGAAAAGGGTAAATTTAGGGCATTTGGATCGAGAGAAGGGAAGGAGTAACCAGCGATTGCTGTTGAAATGTGAAAGTAAAAGAGAATTAAAAAATTTCCTTGTGCTTAGAAGATTTCGTAGGAAGTTAAATATATTGTATTGGTGTTGTGTCCGTTGTGGATAGGAGTAACCAGCGATTGCTGTTGAAATGTGAAAGCAAGCGAGAATTTTAAAAAGCTCCGCGTGCTGAGAAGATTTCG
Organism: Plectus sambesii; assembly: GCA_002796945.1. NCBI lineage: Eukaryota > Metazoa > Nematoda > Chromadorea > Plectida > Plectidae > Plectus > Plectus sambesii. The sequence continues at coordinate 4,322 of NIUQ01005656.1, forward strand.
CAGGGAATTAAATATATTGTATTGGTGTTCTGTCCGTTGTGGATAGGAGTAGTGAGCGACTGACGTTATAATGCCCTGAAAGCAAACGAGACTTTCAAAATGTCCTCTTGCAGATGCGGCCTGAACGCGGCGACAGTGGATCTGCTGCCCCGACCGGAGTTGGCCAACGCGAAGGAGGAGAACGACGTGACCGCCGACCTCGACGAGAACTACTTCTTCGACGGAAACGACAACGCCGTGATTGTGCCGGCGGAGACGGCGAAGCCGCTCGTCCCCGCGCAGTTCACGCTGTCGTTCTCGATGAAGCACGCCGAAGGAAGCGTTGAGGAACAGAAGGCCAAGCACACTATTCTTTGCGAGTCCGACGATGCTCGTAAGTACTCTGCTTTTATGCAAATTTTTGGCCTTTTCGAGTCTTTATTAGATTCACTTTGTGTCACGCGCAGTCTGCCTTAAACAATGTATATGGAGGGTTTAAAAAAAATGTTTATAAGAATGGATAATTTGGATGCGGTAGAATTCGTTTATATCAGTTTCGCTCATACCGATATTTTTTCCGGTCCTAAAGTGCATATTTGCATACAAAAAATTCGCGTATATCGGTAATTTTGTCCGGGCCCCCAAATACCGGTATAAACGAATACCACTATACATTGACTGCTCATATAGTGAATTATGAGACTCCCGATGTTTGTTAGAATAATTCATTCATTCAGCTTCCACAATATAGAGCAAAGTCATTTATATCGTAACTCACTAAGTGCGTATTACAGACATGAACCGACACCACTTCGCCGTATACGTGCGTCACTGCAAATTGGAGATGCTAATGCGAAGAGAGCACGAGTCCGAACCCGAATCGCGCTTCCGACCCGCCGAGTGGCGCTGGAAGCTGGCCGAGGCCTGCGACAACAACTGGCATCACTACGCCGTCCTCTTCCGATCAGTTGACCAGGTGAGCTCGCCATTTGATTCGACTATGACACGACACTTCGCGATATGATATTTTTGCGAAAATTCGCGACATTATGTGAAATCTATGCGACAGTTCGCGACATGGTATTTTAGCGACAATTCGCGAAAAGATATTTTTGCGAAATTTCGCGACATACGTAATATTGCGAGTTGTCCGTTTCCCGATTCGATTCGAAACGACTTTTTGTGCGCTCATTGAGCGATTGTTCCGTCCGGTTAGTTACTTAATCGTTTCCTGGTGGTAGTTAAATACGGGGTCTTTAATCATAATTCGTCACTTTGGCATTCAAATACGTCAATCATGCGTTCAATTTTGACATCTCTTGCATTGTTGTTGAATGCAGTGATGACGAATTTGAAAGCAAGAGGGATGAACTACGATGAAAGATCTTGTTATTGTATTTGCAGTATGTGATAATATGCTGAATTGAGGCTTTAGTGGCTTTGAAGTTGTGAATGGATTAGGGTGCGATTACGCGTCGGTGCGCCGACTTGAGAAGGGATGCGTGTGATGCGAAGCGTGGGCGAAGTAAGCAAAGTCCCACCGTCGGCCATTCATACGGCATGTTATTAGCTGTATATAAATATGAAGCATGAAATTTTGAAAGCAAAACACGGTTTTTGAACTTCGTTTCAAAAGGCTCAAAGTGTGTCTCTAGTTGTCAAGTAAACCGTTAGAAATGAGAAAGTAAGGGACAGAGAACGCAGAATAATCGGATTCTTTTGTCTGGGTTCGATTTCTGTTTCAATATAGATTTTTGAGTCGCTAAACGAGCGTGGATTGCATTTCAGGTCGAGCTGTACATCGACGGCAAGCTGTTCGAGTCGAACGACAAGAATCCAGAAATCCTGGATGACTGGCCACTACACCAGACCAAGGACTTGAAGACGCGCCTGGTGGTCGGCGCCTGCTGGCACAGCCGTGCGCAGAAGATGTCGCAGTTCTTCAAGGGCCACTTGGCCGGCATGCTCTACCTTCCCAGCGTCGTCGAATCACCATCCGCGCTCCAGTGCATGCACCAGTGCAAGGAACAGCTTCAGTTCAACGGTCTTGACACTCTCGTGCCTGGAGAGGTTTGTTTATTTGCTTTTGTTTTCTTGTTCTGAATCTATGGTGGTGAATGGGTAGTTATGTGAGACTTTGTAAAGTGCTTTGGGATTTGTGCGATATTCGGGTTTGGGTAGCGGGCGAAGTAGTGAACATGGGGGCCGAGATAGAGCACTTCTTTATCGGGTCTTATTTTACCATTTTCACAGTAATAAGAACGATCTCCAATTCAAATAGGACATTTCCCGCATTGATTCGACTTGGACAAACGTTCTCTTTTATATGAATTGTCTTTTTTATCATAAAAATGGTACACAACTGTAATCTTTCTGAAATTGCTCGCATTTTAGGAGGCAATCTTCAACCGCGACATGTCAGTCCTGACCCTGAAGGCCACAACAGCGGAAGATGTAGCGAAACTGCTACGTCAAGTAGCATACGTCAACTTGCGTAGCATCCCTACCCCCGGCCATCGCGGCTTCGACATGGAGACCACCATCGAGTGCGCCGCCGGCGACCGCGCCCCTCTCCCCGCCGCCAAGGGATACGTCTTCGTCCAGAAGGCCGCCCCGCCCGTCCTCAAGATCAGCGGCCAGTCCGTCGTCATTCACACTCGCGAGGATGTCAAGAACGGCGCCGTCATGCTGCCCGATGTTAAGATCACCGTCACTCAGCCTGACACTGGTGAGTTGAATGAAATTGTTGTCTTTAATGCTCTCTTTCTTCTCTGAGGTCGATTTCATTAGACAAATGTAAAATTTAAAAATATAATTGCATTCTGCATTTAGATTTAATTAGTTTTGTAAAAATGGACCCTGATCTCCGCTATGTATGACGCTATTTTCGAATTTTGCGCTCTTTCTTGCATCATATCGATGTCTGCGACAGAAGCGTTAATCAAAGTCTCTCAACCTGCTTTATGTATTCTAAACTGATTACGCAAACTGTGTGAAAGTTATATCAAATGAAGATGATATAATAAACTAAAAATGATTCTTCAGACGGCTCGGAACACGAGACGACCCCGAAGCACATGCTGGACTGGTGCAAGGTGCACCTGACGCCGGGCCGGGACATGGACCTCGAGTACTTCAGCAGCCCCGCCTCCCTGATCGCCTCCATGCATCTCGACTTCGAACACGACAAGGACGGTCTGCTCGTCAAGGGCATCGAAAAGGTCAAGGGCTACCGTGAGGTGCTCTCCAAGATTCACTACTTCAACGTCCGCCCCGACTCCTACTCCAAGCGCACCTACGTCGTTCAGTGCTCCATGCTTAATGGCAGCGTGCTCAGCAACGAGTTCACTGTTTCGGTACGTTTGCATTTACTGTTTTTGACCGGTTTTTATTAGCGAAGCGATAGATACCATTTCACTTTTATATGGACACATTAGTGATTCGACTTGCAAAACGTCTCGCGTAACTTAAAAGGTGTCTTGATTTAAGTGGAAATGTTACATTTCCCCTCTTTTATAACCGCTCCAAGAGTATTTATAGATTAAGCTTTGATGTAGAACGTCTGTCACCTTAAGCTGTCCATAATGTGCCGTAGATTGTTGTTAGCTACGTTTGTATATGCTGCTTAGCAATAGATTAATTGCGATGTATGTAGACACGCGGCTCTCTTGTAATAGGCTGCTAAAAGATACGCCCACGGATTGGGATTGCGGGCGTTCCCTTAATAGGCTAAGCTTTAAAAGCGTTAAGACGTATAACTTGCTAAGCGATTAATCTCACGCATTCTATTAGGCTTCACCTTTATATATTGCAATATTTGCAACACAGATCAGTTTTTCAGCAGGTGTCATCGTTATGAGTGCGCCTGTACGTGCAGAGCATAATATCCTTCATATAAAGTCACTTTCTTTAAACGGAATGTACTTTGGATGAAATAGGGGGCGATAAAAGTTCAGATAGACTTAAATGTGAGTCGTTGCTGCGTCCACAGAGAGAATGCTTTTTTCCTAGAGGAAGTGTCTCCTCTCTCGTGCAAAAAACGGTCCTTCAACCATATTGAGGCTAAAGCAGGGCTCGGAATGAAAAATTTTGAAAAAAACGACATTTTGAAAATTGTCCTTTTTTTTTAAAATTCGTCCTTTTTAAAAAGATTTTTCCATTTTGGGACCCTAAATTTTGAATGTCATTTAAAAAAATATCCTTTTTTTCTCTGTTATAATCTTCTATTTTTTTTAGAAATTTTGGCCTTTTTATCAAAAAAAAGGACAAAAAAGGACGTTCGTTGAAAAAAAGGACATTCAAAATAAAAAAGATTTAGGGTCCAAAAAAAGGACAAATCTTTTTAAAAAGGACAATTCCGAGCCCTGGGCTAAAGGCGACGAGTCGATTCGTTCGTGAGGGGAAGCCTCCATTAGTCGTAGACGGCGCCGTTGGGTTTTCAGTCGACATTCAGTCGTGGGCGATGCGAATGTGATACGCTTCTCAGCGATGACGTCATTGGGCGCTGTTTGCAGATGAGCATTGAAGCGCCGAAGCCGCAAGAGGTGCCCGCCATCCCGGCCGAGCCCCAGCCAGCCGCCGCTGTGGAGGAACCCGCGAAGACGGTCGTAGAAGCTGTAGAGCTGGAACACGAGAAGGAACCCGTGATCGATGAGGTCAACAGTCATCGTCTGCAGAATATTCTCGAAATGGACCTCCCCCGACCCAAGGCCATGCTCAACCATCGCGGCTACGATGTCGGTCAAGGCGCCATCGCCGGTAAGTAGTTTTTTGTTTAGTGGGAGTTTTTTGAGTGAAGAAAGTTTGGAAAGGGATTCAGTCAATATAATTGAAATTTCTTATGGTGAAATATTAACGTGTCTTTGGAGAATTTTCACGTTAGTCCGCTCTAGCTTGAGCTCAAACTCTGTTTTCATGATTAACTGAAGTAAAATACAGGCTAAACTGGATTAATGAAAAATTTCAACAGTACCTAAACATAAATTACTTGGACGTTGTAAAATTATTTCATGAAAAAGTTACAAGTTAGCAAATTTCACGTGAAGCCAGGGCAATTCGCGATTGTACATAACTTCTCACAAAAAAATAGTATTGAAATTCCTCTGATTTTCAGGCGGTGCAGTGGCAGTGGTAGTAGTAGTCTGCGTTGGATTCCTGCTCGTACTCCTCGTCGTCGGCGTGCTGCGAATGCGCGGCTCTCCGCCCAGTCGGTCCGGCAGCCGTCGACGCGGCGCCCGAAAAGCGACCAATCCCGAGGCCGGCATGGAATGGGACGGCCAGGATCTTAATATCACCGTCAACCCTCTGGATGCCGTCGATGCCGGTCATCCTGAGGCCGCTGGCAATCAGGATGATTATACCGACGAGGATAGCAGCGACGGCGGTGACAGGTGAGGATTGATAGAGTTTTGGAGGGAGTTTGTGGATTGATGTGTAGTTTACGGATTGGTTCATTGTGCAAGGAGTTGTATGGCTGTGTATACTATTGCTCTTTTTGATGCCTTCTGAGGCTTGTTGTAAATTACCAAATTAAGCGTCTCTTTTAAGTTTAGGTGTCACGGATGATCCAAAATACTAAACGATTTAAATCAACTATTCATACTGATTCAGGATTTCAGGATATTCGTTTGTTATGGTATCCGGAATAATTCAGGATTTCTGAATATTTATAACAAACTTGTGCAGGATAATGCGAAATTTATAAACATTTCAAGTAATTAAATGGTAGATAAATGTAGGATTTAAAATATCTTTATAAATAACATTCTTATTGCAGCTATCGCGATGAAGAGTTGACGGACGACGATGAGGAGGACGAAGTGGAGGAGGTGTTGCCTCACGTGACTTCGTCCAATGGTACGTCGTCGTCTTCTGACATCATTTGTTGGGCGTGATGATTGATTCGCTGGGCGTTGCAGGTCGAACGGGTTCGCATGGTCTGGAATGGGACGACACCGTCCTGACGCACGTCGCCCGCA
>NIUQ01005657.1:0-10296 GCA_002796945.1 Plectus sambesii
TCAAAATAACGACCTAGGAACGAAGCCCCTCCATTTCTGTTAAAGAGTCCCATACTGTTGCCAAATTTGAAACAACAGAAACATGATACGTTTGGAAACAATAACTTGTTGCTAATTACAGGTGGCCCAATATACAAGAGATTTTACGAGATTTCTTTTGGAGGCGGAATCAGTTTTGGTCTTCTATTAGTCGATTGTAGTCCACAGTCTGGAGTATCGATTATGAGAGTTTTCGAATACTCTTTTCTTAGAGGTACTTTGTGATGTCTTACTGTAGCCCCAAAACAGCCATGCAAAACTCTACTGCATTTATGAGCTAATAACATTGCAACCCGTTGACTTATTTAGCTCAGATTTTGCACACTAGTTAAGCTGATACCAAGGAAATATGAGGTCAAACGGATTATGAATTACGCTTCTGGAAAAAAGTTATAGTTTGGCAAAGTTTTCAAATATCTCAATTTCCACCGAAAAATACCCTTAATATAATATTGTTGGTCGAATTTTTGGAATTCTTTTATTATTTCTGGTTATTCTGGTGTGTTATGACCTCGAAGATCCAAAACAAAAACGGTTTCAGGCCTTTTTCTCATATTCCAAACTTCAAGCATTGAAGTCAGACAGACTGCCCATGTTGACACCGTTGATTGGCAATATATTCAATGGCCAAAAATTGAAAAGTGAATAAATGGCATAAAACCGTTTTTGCTTCAGATTATCCAGATGTAGGCGCACCAGGAAAACCAAAAATTGTTCAGAACACTCTGTAAAACTTAATCGATAACTTCACTCAGAGAGAAACACTTGCGTCGACTGAAAGACTCTGAAAACTTTGCCAAACTGTAACTTTTTTCCAGAAGCGTAATTCATAATCCGTTTGACCTCATATTTCCTTGGTATCAGCTTAACTAGTGTGCAAAATCTGAGCCAAATAAGTCAACGGGTTGCAATGTTATTAGCTCATAAATGCAGTAGAGTTTTGCATGGCTGTTTTGGGGCTACAGTAAGACATCACTAAGTACCCCTAGGAGAAAAGTATTCGAAAACTCCACCAATCGAGTCTCCAGTCCTTGAGCAACAACTGACCAATAGAAGTCCGAGTTTGATTCTGCGTCCAAACAAATATCTCCACAATCTCTTTTTTTTGGTCACGCTATCCACAAAATTCGATTACATTTCCGATGAAAAATACTATAACTCAGATACTGCCACGATATGTGAGATAAAAATATTATGTTTTATAGTGCACAATGCCGCGCATCAATGATCAAAAATTTGTGCAACTGTACAGCAACATCTTTGACAATGCCAGAAGATATGAACAGTGAATGCACGCTTACGACTTATGGAAATTGCTCGATATATGATGCAAATAACGATTTGATGTGCAATTGTTTGAAACCTTGCATACGCTGGGATTACGAAATAAAGGAACTAACTTGGTATCTTACCGATTCGGATCAATCTGGCAGCATTATCATTCGGCTCGCAAAATTCGACTATCGCATTTTTGAGCAAACGTATCTTTGGAAAGGAGAAGGCTTTGTTGGAGCGTTTGGTGGAGCACTCACCTTGTGGCTAGGAATAGATTTTCTTATGGCTCTCAACTTTTTCTCAATAGTCATGGCGAAACTGATCAAAATCTGTGTCAAAAGGTAAGGCTGAACAGCTTTTACATGCAATTCTGAAAGTTCAAATTTTCGAACTAGCCAGTAACAAGCAAATTTTTGCACGACTAATTTGCGCTGGTAGGTACTAATCACAAAGAGTGAACATGATTATGTTCCAAATTATCACGAATCATGACCTTTATTTTCATTGAGCTCTTTATGTAAATTATTGTCCAGGCGCGTAAAACTTGTATCACTGCGTGGGGTTCGGATTAATCACTTCGCTGAATACAAAGTTCGTATTGACAGATGTCACTTTTGTTGAAATGGATATTGCACTATAGGACAAAATGTTATTGTTGAAACGTTCGACGATATTAAGTACCAAATTTAAATTTGGAAGGATCGCAGTGTGTTGCAAGAAACTCATTCTTGATTTCCTGTTTACATGTGACTCATATGAAGCTCTGTCAAAGGGTCGTGACGCAAACTTTATCATCTTCTGGAAGCTTTCACATGTTCGTCTTCCTATAGGAATGAAAGAGAGATCAGCTAAATCATGAATAATGGAGAGGGCTGCGTTAACGTACAGTGCAAATCGTTTTGGCGCGACTCATTATATTTCTTGTCTCGATAGAACAGGTGTTAATATTGAGCATAATTCTTCAAAAACGAGACAGTAGCATTTCCAAAAAAGAATGTGCTTCAATAGCTGCAATTCTGACATCGTTGTCTTGCAAATTAATGCTCATATAAAAAACTATCTTTCAGCAAGCAGCCATCGAGTAGCAATGCTGTAATTAATCAAGGACGCACCTTCTTGAAAAAACAAGATGATGCACAGAAAGAAAATCAAACAGTAAATAAGAAAGAAATTGAAAAAAGAACTGCTGGTGACGAATTATTGGCGATAAAAGCAATTAAACTATCAAACTGGAGTTTCTCTAAAGTTCTTTCATTAATTGTAAATTTATTATTCGCCATAGCTACAGTCATCTTGTGCATTATACTTCTTCAAAAGTATTTTTCTGATCCGCCAATAACAGAGATGAGCGTTCCATATGATGAAGCATTTGAACTCCCAAAATTAACAGAAATAATTCTACCGATGAAATCAATTTACTTGGAATTAAATATCAACAAAACATCATATGAAGAAAAAGTGAATGAGTACTTCGGACAAAATCAAACGAATAAAGAAGCATTTTTGAGTCGTACTGATGCATGGCCTCCAGAAATTTTTGCATTATGCTTCAAGTATTTGGCATATTTGAGTGCCGTAGAAGGCACCGATCTTGATTATTTGGATACAATGAATTTTTCTAAACAAGCTTATTCTAAAAATGTCTACTTTTTAAAGAGAAAATATTCTGGCGAGTTATATGATGCGGCATTTCAATTAGAGAAAAAATTGAGCCAGATGGAAGTTACAATCAAAGATTTGAAGCTGTCAGTTGCTGAAAAGATAAAGAGCGCCTTTCAGTTATCAGTTAAATACGTTCATGCAGTTGATGGAGTAGTAACAGAGGAAAATGTATCGATATTAGAAAATACTTGCATCAACGAGAAACGCCTGTGTTTCAAGGCAGATTTTTCAAATAAGCCAATTAGAAGATCAGGAGATTATTTGGAAGTGTCCTCGATAATAAATCAGTCGATTCTTCCTCGCGACTCTACAGTGAGACAGTAAGTTCTTCTTGCAATATCATATTGTAGAGACAACTGTGGTGGCATACAGGGAAAGTTTATAGCGTCAATGACTATGTTTAAACAAATTTTTGTACGTATATAGCTATTTGCCTTTAATATTTTTTTAGGTCTTCTCTAACTGTGGATTTCGATGGTCGAATCATGAACCAGTTTTATGACATGTATGATGATGTTGTCAATATGGAAGGTGAATATGGTTTTTCGACCACCTTTAAAGTGTTCACTATTGATGCATATCGTAAGATTCCATTGGTTAAAGAAGAAACGAAGTGCATGAATTATGAAAAGAGAGATCAATGCCGGTAAAATTTTTCACATTTGCACTAGACATCGTTACTTATTTCGCTGTTTGGGAGCTGAAGTAACACAAACGTATGACTTGTGGGGCGGCTGGGAAGGCGTTGCGGAAATCCCCCTAAATCCTGATCTTTCTAAAACCTACAATAAATTTTTCCAGAGGACCTTTCTTCCATACCCTGTTCTTTTAAAAGAGTCTGTTCGTTCGAATACACTACAACCAACTCGCTAAACATTGCATGCGCGTTGACCGCACGACGCAAAGAAATTATGTAAATCCAAATATAATTTCAGATGGCAATGTCGAAGTGAAATGATTTATAAGAAGTGTAACTGCACAACAATGTCCCTTCCACTGCCCTATTTGCCACTTGGGCCTGAATGCTCTTTTTCAATCTATAACACATGCTTGCAATATACCAAGCAAGATGATATGCAATGTATCCAGCGATGTTTGAAACCATGCGAGAAGTGGAAGTATCAAGTTGACATGGAAAAGCAAATACCTCTTGAAAGAGAAAATGAAGCAATAATTCAAATACAAGTGAAGAAATTTGACTATGTTATGTACACGGAGAAATGGTCTTGGACGTACGATACATTTGCGGGTGCAATTGGTGGCGCATTAGGCTTGTGGCTGGGGCTCGATTTCGTCATTATGATCGGCGCTGTCTCGGTATTTCTATTTTAGTCTCTTTGTCTTTGTTGCACAGACCGTCTCTTAATTTTTTTATCAGTCTGTTAGGCAAGACACCCCACGGATCTTGATATAAGCATTGCCTAATGAAATCGGGGTTCTGTACATCAAAACTGCTTTATGCATCTTATTTTACTTACACCAGATTGAATCAACACCCTCTCGTGGCGAACCTCGAAAATTATGTGGATGGGACACAATTTCCGCTTTTAGCTCACACTAGGATATTGTGTGAACTAAAATTGTGAATGCAAAGCACCTAACAGGGGTCTGTTTCATAAAACTGTTGCGATTGCAACTGCAGTTTCCTGTTTCATAAAACTCTTCGCAGCTTTGCAACTGCAGTTTCCTGTTTCATAAAACTCTTCACAGCTTTGCAACTGCAATTCCGCAATCGTGCAATTCTGCAGCAATCTTAAAAGCCCTTTTAAATTTATAGTGTGGTCGTCGAGCCGGATAACATGACACCATATTATAATATGCATGGTGTTGTGTTCTTAGATAGTTGACTCCGCTCAATTCTTCTATTTACTCTCGGGGCCAAATGGGCATACAACTAATCGGGTACACCAGTCAGTAGGATACAGCGCAAGCGTAACATCACAACGTGCAACAGTGAGCGTGCGCTAAGCTACACATACATTCACGAGAATGGATATGGTTTCATGCACTAACTCCCCGTGCCGGGACTCTGGGGTTTCAACACCCCAACACATGGCGATATTCTTTTAAATTCAAAAGTCGGATATACTGCAGTCACGATAAGCTACTAATTCGTTATGAGCAGTTAAAATTCAGAAATTTCACGCCACTTCACTCATCGTTATGCACTCTTTCCGCATTAGCCTTCATACTCCACTTTAGTCGTCATTAATTTTACATTAATTTTGTTTTTTTGAGAGAATTGCCGAACTGCAACCTTTTTTCGCACCCCGATTTGGTGTGCGAGATTTTCTAAGCGACTATTGCAAAATTGCGGAATAGTGCCGCTTTTTTGCAATTGCAGTCCTGCAATATTGCACTTCTGAAATTGCAATAGTTTTATGAAACAGGCCCCAGGACTCATCTTAAAATATTCAATTGTTATATCGTCATAGTTTGCTAATTAGAAGGGCCATCATGTCGTGCTTTGCTCTTCCAAACTTGAAGTAAGTAAAGAGCGGTGCCTTTCTGTAAGCATAAGTATGACCTTTGGTCATTAATCATCGCAGTTAACGCTAAGCGAGATATTTTTGCACTTGTGCGGATACCGTATTTCTTCATTGCAAACCTTCAACATCATTATTCTCATTTCACCGTCTAGGCTAAAGCATACGGTACTTACACGCCTTTTTTCAATATACACGACGACACTAATGAAGCTGATAGGCCATGAAATATTCCAAAAACTATGGAAATAGGATTCCAGTATTCTGAGCTGCAGATAATCATTAAGGGATCCAAATATCTCCTTAAAGTAGATAACCCGTGCGAATAAATACTGTAGGATGGCTTCAGCTTACAAAAGAGAAAAATTATTGCAGGAACTACTTGGTTATATTTTGGCACGACTACTCCAAACTGTGGGGCTGAAGAAAAAGAGTGCCAGGTAAGTGTTTAGTGAATAATGGTTATACATGTTTAAGGGCACGACGTTAGCGGCGACATTCTTTGCGCTTTGCCTTGAAATACCGTTCGAGACAGTTAATAATATTCAGGATGGGAGCCAATTCTTCCAATGCATATACTTTCCCTCACTAGTCTTGACGCCCGACCTTTAACCATCAATTCTAATTAACAATTACCTCATTCTTTCAACTATTTCATGGTTTAGTTACTAATGTATTTATAGCCCAACGGTACCAGAGCAGTACTTGTCAAATGAAGCAAACAAAAAACACCAAGAAGAAACTAAACAGCTCTATTCCGCTTCGGTTATAATGACATGGTCGAAGAAAAATTTTAAGATGGTAATAAAAGCACTCTATTCAATGAAGCTCGTTGACATTCTCAAGCTAATCGTGGTCAAGACATTGTGGGGTTTTCTCGTTATGCTCTTTTGTTTTCTGACATTCAACATGTGTTTACTATCAATTAAGCAGTATCTGAAGAATCCAACAGCAATAAAAATGCAACTTGTATTGAACAACACGTTCAACATGCCAACGTCCACACTCTGCGTGCCTGTCGATTCAGACAATTTGAATAATATGACAGATTATGGAGCAGAAACCAACTATACATCAATGATGATGGAATATTTTGCTCAAAACCAGGAAAACAAAGAAGTATTTCTGAATTTCAGTGTTAACATATGGCCCTTATATATGTATTCAATTACTTTTAAATATCTTTCCGCTTTCAATTCAGCTGAAGGTTTCATTTTGGACTCACACTATCCTTGCCCCATTCAACTGACACCCTCACGCCTCTGTCCAGAAACGTTTACATTATGGGAAAATGAATCGAAAGCCATATTTGAACTTGAAACGATACTAAAGCGGATGAATGTTTCTAGAAGGGAACTTTTACAAAGCTTTGGACAACAGACATTGAAGATTTATAATATTTCCATTCTTTACATTGCCAAAGAAGACAAAGAACACAATCAAAGCAATATAATCGAAATAAGAGAAACGTCGAGTGTCGACTTTGAGTTGGGGGTATGCTTCAAAATAAATTTTTCTGGTGCAGAGATTCGATCAGAGGCCGAACTATTTAACATATCGATCAACAGCAATGGGCTGAACAACTACGATAGGTACGCATTTTTTTAATAATTATTTGTCTCGCTCAATATTCATATCATGAAATATTATAAATCGCTTATGATCATCAGTTTTTTACGCAATTTCGAAAAATTTTCTGCAAATTTTACAAAAAGGAGGAATGTGCATTTTCTCAAAAATAATGCATAGATATGCCTAAATTGTCAACATGAATGCATATTATCTCGCTGGCGTTTGTGCACGTCAGTACTGTATCATTAGTTATCATTTGTCATTAAATCGAAACATGCTTTCCTTCGACTATTATTCATAAAAATTTGATTAAAACTTTATGTTTGGTTTTCAACACAAGACGCATACACCAATGAGCGAATGCGTGATTTATTAGCCGAAATAACATTCAATCAAATATTTCAAGTTTGAATTTGGAGATTATGAATAGTGAGTGATTTAAAAAGCGGTGTGATATAAAAGCGGCAAAAATTTTTAAACGCAAAGTTGTGGCAATCGTCATTTCTTAACCGCTATATTATGAACTTACTCATAGGTTCACTGGTTAATCTTTTCATCCATTATTTGTCCTCATTGTCAAAGAATATCAGCGATGTATTTAAATTTCAGCTATGTACACTTTGATATGTATGGACGCCATCAGCCTAATCACACAATTGATGAAATTATCTATGTTTCGTTTGGAGGCGGCGATATATATGTTATCGGTGCCAAAGAAGTTGATCAGATTTTTCGAGGGAAAAAAGAAGATCCAGATTGCGATGAACACGTGTCACTTGAGATTTGCAGGTATAGTGTGATCATTAAAAAGAATGGAAATGCAGATCTAACTTATATTTCATAAAGACCGATTAATCAGGTTGATGACTGAGTCTTCGAAAAATCAAACAATATCCAATATTCTTCATACAGAAGGAGATAAATGGCTGTTGACCTATAAACGCGTTTTTAGGCTAGTTAAGAGATGTGTTTTTTGGATTGACTCTCGTATTATTGCACTATACCGCTCTCGCCTATCTCATAACTATCTTCGCCCACTTTAAGAGAATATACTGAATTTTTTTCGATTAGGAAACTCAAAACAGAGACCACATTTAGGTTGTTTTTGCGCTGAATTTTCTATCAATTGTAATTACTGTTACAAAGCGTATTCTTAAGTTAGTTTGTCGATACTTGAAGGGGAGTTTCTGTGTTTGCGTACACAAAAAGTCGAAAAGAAGATAAACGGCTGTATATGAGGGGTGTTTCCAAATTATTATCCAAAGGTTACATCACAAGTTAGACTTCTTATAATTCTGTGAAGACACGGCTAATTTCAATGGGGGTCCTTTCTTTCACAGTACAATTTCTAACTTAGATATACGTTGTTTAATCTTTAAAATTGATCCATTTACGTCATTTCATACCTCTTTAAAAAGGCGAGATTTTGCATGTACACGGGCAGTCGCGAATGAAAGTGTCTGCATCTTTCGCTTTGNTGATCGAACTGCCATGGTCAGCCACTCATTTTGTAGCCAAGCCTTAATTTACTAGTATGTTAGGTCTCAATGAAATCTATCAACCAGTTATGGAGAAAGCTTAACTGAAAGGTAATGAGTGCATTCGGACAGTTTCGTCCGTCAGTGTATGTGCAAAAATCGTGCCTTCTTTTAAATTGACATAAAATGACGAACAATTTCGAAGATTAAAAACAGAAAGTCTAACTTAAATATTGCTCTCTCAGATGCAGAAATCTGCATTCACATAATTTGCGTCTTCGCGGAGTTAAAAGAGTCAAAGGCGTTCTGTTACTTTTGGACAATACTTTGGAAACACCCCTCGTTACTTAGAAAATCTTCCGAAGAGAATATACTTTTTAATGCTATGCCTCTGAGAGGCCATCAGTTAACTGAAATTATTATCTGTGATACGGCAATATTATAACAAGAAAGGAAAGGTAAAGGTGAACACCGTGCGATATTATCTTTAGCCTCATTTTTTATAATTTCTGAATTCTTAAATTTGCACCTCTAACTTTTTGATAATTCACTTAGAGAGAAGGGGGCTGTTTAGCTGCACATTGCAGTTCAACGCGGGAGCCCTAGTGTTCAAAAATTAGACTTAAAATGAAAACTCAACAGTTTTATGAAACAGACAATTGAGAATTGGATGATGAAGATGTACAGTGGAGATTCCATTTCTTAGTTCTCAAAAGCTCCATAAAACGGCCTCCAGTACATTTCCTCAAAACTTTATAATTACCATTTGCGTTTCTCTTTTTTTTCTTCATGTCTGAAATGATTTTTTGGTACTCCGAGATAGAATTGGTCATTGGTTAAAATATTGTATAAAACAATTGCGGGCATTTGTAAAAGCTAATTTCTGCTCTTACTTTAGGTGGGAATGTCGTGCGGAACTTATCAAAACGCTGTGCAACTGTACGGCAGCAAGCTTACCGATACGGGAAGTGCCAGGTTTATGCGATGAATGCACATTGGCCGCTTACCAGAATTGCCTGAAATATTACGCTGCTGATGACTTTGAATGCCGAAAAAATTGTTTGCGATCATGCAGACGCGAGGTATATCAATGGAAGTGGGACAATGAGTATTATATCGAGAGCATGAATCAGCTACATTTAATATTAAGAGTCAAAGAATTTGGTTATGCGATATTCGAAGAGGAATATGAATGGGAATTTGTGACATTTCTGGGCGAATTTGGTGGCAACCTTGGTCTTTGGATAGGACTCGATATCAAAATAGTTTTTGAAGAAATCTTTTCGATTTTTTTTGTGACTGGGAAACAATTGATGCCATTTATCCGCACAAAAATTGCAGGAAATACTGTGATTGTAATTTGAGAACAGCTCAAAGAGATGATGAATCATGAAAAGATGTCGTTTGCGGTAATTTTAGTATTATTTGTGAAGTTTTTTTGTGGACATTACGATTGTAATGGTGTAGATATGTCAATTTGTTTGTAGAGTGTGGTTGGAATGTGTTCAACACTATTTGTACCTAATTTAATCTGAACCAGGCAGAACGAATAAATATTCTTGTTGTCTGTAATTTTAGATGTTTAGGTAATTATTCAGGTTTCAGGACAATCCAGTGCGCCGTGTTTTCAAAAATATGTGTACGAAAGTGTATGCAGCAGCAACAGCAAGTACTATCAACAGAGAATCTCTTTCTCAGTTTTCCTCAGGCCGCAGCGCGCAACACGCCCACGACCTCTGCTCTATGATTGCTCAACCATGTCATGTTTATTCCTACATCAGCGA
>NIUQ01005658.1:0-10271 GCA_002796945.1 Plectus sambesii
CCACTCGTCGATTTGTCGCTGATATTTCGATCTGTTGTCAATTATTTCATCGCCACTGCGCTTGTGAACATTACTGCAAAGTGAAATGTTCTTAATACAAAAATGAGCCATTCGTATAAAAATTGCATAGGCACAGCCCTAGCAGTTGGCAAAGAGATTGGGCAGCGCAGTTTCAACGCAATTTGATATTGAAGGTCAAAAATGCATTTATGTAAAATTTAAAAATAATTTAATATAAAGAAAGTAATGCATGCAAAAAAAGCTCCAAGTCGTAATTTGACTAGGAAATCTAGAGTGTTTACCTGATGTGTTCGCGACAATGCGACAAGTTAGTGTAGCTTGAGAAGCTGCATCCTTCGACCGGACACTCGTACAAGGGCAAGCGCACGTGCTGTCGCAGTACGTGCCTTTTTCGTTCGCGGAATTTGAGCACTGTACCGCATTCTTTGCAAGTAACTTCCTTCTCCGAATAGGGCGTCGCCGAAGTTTGTACATCGCAAGCGGGCTGCTCCGATTTGTTCGCTGTAGGAGAAATTGTGCTTCTTCGCAACTTTCGCCTGTTTATCGCTGCGTCTGCCTGCGATTCAACCGGCGATTCAGCCAGTGATTCGACCGGCGATTTCTCTCCGGAATGAGCGTCGATGGGATTCTGCCGTTCACCAGAGCTCCTTCGCAGCGACTTCCGCGATACCGTTGGCGATACCTCTGCAGTCGCCTTCGTTCGTCCGACCAACGATCTCCCTGCCACCGGCGTTGACGCAGACTTCTCTGCGGCTGAATGTGGATGACTGCGCAGCGAATGCAATCTTTCCTTCGATGGAGTGGTCGGCGGCGGTGTTCGCGATCGGCGAGATTTACCCATCGACTCATTCTTCTGGGCAGAACTAGGTCGCTTCAATGCATGGCGCTTTGGAGGTGCTTCGTGCGCGGTTTGAGACGAAAGTGCGGCGGCGCGCAGTTCAGCGGCCAGCGCTTGACGACCGGGAGTTTGTCGCAAACTTCTCGGGACAACGGGTTCATCAGAGCTCTGGTCGAGCGAAGTGATGGTTTGCTGTTGCGGTTGTAGAGGTGATTGTTGTTGAGATTGTTGCTGTTGTTGCTGTTGGCTCGAGGAGGGCGTCATCCGTGCGTTGCGACGGTTTGAATGAGTGCGAGTGATTTGGTTCCTGCTACTTCTTAGCGCCGATATCGATGGCGATTCGGCAACAGGACTCGTCACGCTCTCATCCGCTGTCCCATGATGTATCTCTGATTGAGCCTCAAGATTCGGACGCACAAAGGGACTATCAAGCGACCCTGGAGGATCGGAACGATTCGGACGTCTGCGACGAAGCGATGGAACACTGTCCATCGGCTCCTCAACAACCGCCGCAGGCAGTTCCGGCCCATCAATGTTCCGAAAATCGCTAACCAGCTCTTGGACGGCCGTCAGCGTCGATTGCGAAACATTTGTCCTTAGCCTCGTCAATCGAGCTGCGTCAGCTACTCTATTAAAGGCGACTTCAGCACCATTATCGTCACCAACTTCCATTTGCACCTCAGTGGAAGGTTGTTCGGAGTCGTTGCCATCGGGATTCATCGATGGCTCGTGACTTTTTGCCGGTTGGGAGGTAGCGTCAGTCGTCGCATTGCACTTGTATTGTAAAGCTTCTTTTGAAGCTCGATTGGATTCGGGCTTGTCGAACGCCTCGGAGAACTTCGGCTCGGCGATGATCGGCTGGGCGGCGCTCACCTCTGTCGGAGGCGCAATCATTGATGGATCGGCTTGGAGCGCTCGCCTGAAAAACTCCAAGCCGTCCAGATATCCACGGATAGATGAGCCACACATGACAGCAGTCAGCTCGAAGGGATCGTCGACGCCGAAGCAGTCGAGCAGAAGTTGTTCGATTCCAACGCGGTATTCATCCAGGTGGTTGGAGAAAAAATTCAATGACCCCACGTCCTAAAAAGCCCACAAATCTTATAAACTTCTGCTTCACTATCATTATAGTCAACATTTTTCGATCAGTGACAAGAGATCAATTCAGGTATAGTAATTGACAAAGATGACCGCTCTTTTTGGCGAATGAAAACTGTTTTTTACTACGAATGATAGTCGTTTCTTCGTTTTTATGGGCGTAAATTGACAGAAAGAAGCGCTATCGACTTTCGAAGAAGTTTGCCATATTTAGTCAAAGATTTCCTGTTACTGATCGGCAGCTTTTGACAATAAACTCGTAAGACGATTTACCGCAGGATGTTCGGCGGAAATGTGATCGAAGAGATCCTTCGGTCGCGAATGGCTGAAGAAGCTGCAGTCGCGGCAACGGAAGATTTCCGCCTTAAGATGTGTTTGCAGCACGTGCGGCAGTCGCTCCTCAACCAACTCGCCGCAACTTCGACACCAATCAGCGTTCTCTTCGGCACATGCCGCCGACTTTTCCACATCATCCACGACTACTTCTGGATGTTGTTCCAGGATTGCATCTGGATCCTGCTGTTCCAACTCTGTCGACGTCTTCTTTCCTTCGTTACAACCTTCACTCATGTCAGTGGCATGCCCGCAGTTTGTTAAAGGCTTCTCTTCAGGTACTGTTTGTAGACAGTTTACCGATTCGGAATCGACTCTCGCTGTATTGCTCATCTGAAAATGAAGTTTAATGTGTCATGCCCTCTAAACTTTCACTGCAATTCAATGAATCGTCGTGGATAATTCTATCGAACGAGCTAGGGAGTTTCTTGCAACGCCTACTGAATGCCATAAAAATGATTGACGTTAGCAGTTTACGACGAGTGAAAATAGACTTACGCCGCCGTCGCCATCGGAGTCGAACCAATGAAAAGAGGACATTTCGTTGTGTGGCTGTTCGTCGTCTAGAGCTTTCCTACAGTCAGAACTTTCCAGTCGCAGCTTCGAATTTGAACGCTTTAGTGACTCGTCCGGCGATGGTACCAAATCCGACAGACTGACTCTAAAACTGCTCAAATCATTTATAGTCAATGGCCTTTCAACAAATAGACGCTATTTTATAAGTTGAATTTTTCACAACATAAAGCAATAAGAAAGTGACAGAAAATACTCACGGGAACTCAGCGATGTCCGACAACTTCATTTGTTCGTGGTCACCATACACCAGCAACGTTTCGCCTTTGTTTGATACACCGACGCCATCGTACTTGCGTTTGTTATTCAGGATATCATGAATCCAACGTTCCACAGGATCGCTCCCAGGACCCATCATAAGCACGCCGAAAATGGTGTTCCAATGCTTTGACTTTAAGTGACTGAACAGTTTCACTTTGCACCCAAACGCCGCCTCGCAACAAAGACATTGCTCTCCATCAGTCATTTGCGCTTCCGACTCTTCAACGCCATGGCCCGATGTAATACGACTCTTGTGGCTTACTTCCATTTCAATATTGTTCCATTACTGAAGCAGAGAACACGCGACTCTTATACTTTATGTAATCCTGAAACACAGACTTTCTCGATCAAAATAAATCTGTCGAATATAAATCATGAGATAAAGGTATCTAAAAGAATGCTCAAGACTAATCATCCTGATTAACGAGCTAGATGAAAAATGTTCAGTTCGATAAAGAAATCGTTTTGAAATAATTTTGAAGTTTATTTGCAGCAAAAATACCAAACGGAACTTCGGCCGATCAGTCCGAAGGTCAATTTGAAAAACGAATTCATCCGCTGAACTCACTTTGAGTACTGTGTTTTCGTTTCTTGTCGAGACTCAAATGATCCTAGGATGCAAGTCATATTTTATCTAGCTGATTTCTCAGACATCTGTATTTCATTCTTTTTCTCATGAAAAGTCTGTAAGAAACGCTTGAGACGATGTGTTCGTAGAGCACGGAGAGGGAAAGCGCTGTCAATATGACCACCCTCGAGCTGGCGGTTAAGGTGCGCAAAGGAGGCATGGTACAGTTTTTTAAATCTTTGATTTCTATTACGCATAAGACGAAAGAATCAGTTATAGACTCTAGATAATCATGTGGCAAGCCGGGCTCAGGCTTCTAAAATCTTTAAACTTTGATCGATGCCTAATCTCTTATTGTAATGGAAGAGCAATAGCCAACGACTCTGAAGACCGAAGCACAAAGAGAACAGCTAGCGATAGTAAAACATATACACGTAATCACTGTAGAAGGTCTCTATTGTGCAAACAGAACGCTTTGTTCGATTACAAGAACTAACAAAACTATGTGCTATCACTCGAAGAGGTTGCAATTCGCGACGAATAAATAGATAAACCGCCATCAACTTCAATCAATTGGCCAGTGATGTACACGGCGTCGTCAATGGTTAAAAAGTCGATAGTTCTTGCTATATCTTCAGGCAAACCGGGCCGCTGAAGTGGAGTGGACTGTGATACACCGTTTTTCGACCTGAAAAATTTACTGTAATAAGCTGACATTTTTTAACATAGCCAGCTACATATCGTCTTGATCATTTCCTCTGTAACTTCGAGGCGAATGTCAAAGTGTGTTTGAATAAGGCCCGGACTGAAACGCTCTCGTTAAAGGTTAAAACGGGCATCGCGGAGCCAAGAGACTATGACAAGTCATAAAAACATGCTGAATTCCACTTCACGCTATATCACGTAAGAGACAGTCGAAAAGTGTAGGCATGCATGGGAGAAGAGCGAAATTTGTAGGCCCGCGTTGAATCTCCTTTTCAGAATTTGCCTTGTTATCGGAGAATTGCCTTAGATTCGTAGATCTGTTAATTGCCTCCCTTCCAATTGTTCAACCCCCGCCCCAACTCTTTGCTTCTCACTTCATGCTTCTATTGAGGCAAAAGATTTTAATTGCCTTTCATATTTAGCATTTCTCTTTGTGTCTCAGCTCTGTGACGCCAGTGTTTTTGTATCTTATTATCTTTCATATTCATATTTAACTTTTCTCTTTGTATCATAGCTATGTGACGTCAGCTGAATGACGCATTGCAACTTACTCAGCGTCATTGACGCGAACGCCGTCTGGTTCCAATTGTACTGCCTGATTGCGCGTAAATTGATCGATTGCTGATTTGGCCATCTGAGAGTAAATGAATTGTGGAATCTAAGAAAGAGGTGAATAATCAATTTAGCTATCATAGTATGGACAAAAGTATAATTACAAACCGTGCGAAAATTTCCCACGCTGCTAATGTTGCTGATCGTTCCCTTGCTCGTCTTCACATGAGGAATGCTGCTTCAAAACTACTACGCTAAAAAATACCACGTTCGTAAATGTTATCGCATTCTTCAATTGGCTATAGTATGTAATACCGTCTAGCATTTACATCCATGACGTAGTCGTAAAGGTCGAGACAGCCCGGAGAGCCGTCGGAGAGCCGTCGGAGAGCCGTCGGAGTTGCCTGCGCCAGCATTATTCACCTAACAAACATTCCTTTTGTTATATGGCTACTACGACGGTCGATCGACTAATGTCAGAACTGGCTCATTAGATAAATCAGCATGTAATTGGTATAACTACAGCTACAAAACTGGCCAACCAGTGATCAAAACGACTTTGCCGTCGAATTTGTTTTGCTTCCAAGCGCCTTGCTCAACCTTCCATCGATGAGACCGTGGCGAAGGCGGTGTCCTCATTCTTACGCATAGATAAGCATCTAGCGCCGATTAGTTCGACTACGTCAATTATTACGCACCAGTGCACTGTTGCTTGGATGATTGCGTGTTTGTAGGATATCCCATCGATGCTTACCTCTGCTATCTTAATGCAAATAGAGTTGATTACTGCGTATCTTAATCAATTATTTAAATTTCTTCAACTGACAACTATATTTGTTCAACACTGTGCCACACATGATTCATTAAAGTCGCACCTTAAAACTATTTCTTACTGTGATTTCACGAGTATAAATTTCAGTATCATGCCAATTGACATCTCTCTTTCGATGTCGTAAAAGATGCCTTCATTTGAGCTAATTGACAGCACAATAATGAAAATGTAATCGAACGGCTGTTGCATAGCCGCGGAGAAGTGACTGATGCTAAATATGACGCAGCGACAAATAAGAGAACGCAATCTGTGACGATGGCACCTAGCGTGAATATTAATCCGCGCTGATGGGTATGAAACGTTGCACATCCCGGGATGTCCTCCCTCAAGTGATCCTTCTACGCTTTGATCTTTGCTGACTGCATCCACTTACCCATCGAACTGCTGAGTGATTAAGGATTAGTCAGATTTTCTTTCATCCCCCTCAGTTCACTTCTTCGTTCCTCCTTCTTTGATCATCCGTTTTCGACTAATTGCCTCGCCGCTGCGGTTTGTGAGCAGCCAGCGGCGTTCCCTCTTCGCCCTTCTCATACTCATTCGCGTGTTACGTCCAGCTTTGAGAAGGCAGATTGAGTCAGCTGAATGTTCTGCAGTAAGAATGTTTTATTAGTTTAATATGTTAGCGTGAGTGAATGCTTATTGCTTCCCCATCAGCTATCATAGTCTGCTGAATAAAGATATTGTTCGCCGCGGTGGTGAGACTTTCCCATACTTATATCTTATGCTAACACTTTCTCAGCTTTGTGTTGAATTCTTCCCTTTACCTGAGCTGTCAGCCTCGTGCTATATCGTATACCTTGATGGAAGTTGAACGATATATTCGGCTATGTGCTGTAGGACAACTGCAGTCCCCTCCCAAAGTGAGATAATTGGTAGGTTTCGCGATGACGAGCGATGATATAAGGGTCGAACAAAGCGACCTCTGTACTATTAGTGAGGGACTGGTCGATCGCGGAGGATGTCTGTCATGTTTCCGTCAGACAAGAAAAGAAAGCGCAATTAATGAGCAAGTGCGGCACGCGCACAAAGGGGAGTCGAAGTACGCAGACGCGACGTAACCTAGTTCATTTTGAGCTACGATTCACTACCTTCTCGATCATTCACGGGCTCAGCTCTAAACCTTCTATTGTTTAGAGTAGAATGCGGCAAAAACTTGTCGCTAAAATTTCATCTTAGCGCCTGTCAGTTCATTCTGATTAGTATATATTGAAACGTAATTTAGTAGTCGCTCCCATTTCGTCACTGTTTCGCACAATTTGCTTTGCCTATTAGCGACTAACGGCATTTTAGTTTGAAAACTACTGAAGGGGCAGAACTTTGTGATCCATGAAAGACGAAAAGCTTCGAACGATGGACGGGCAGCAAGAAGAGTCGGTAGTGGTTACAACAAGTTGTGTCATGGGCGAGGAGCGAAGTTCGGAAGCGCTGCTATCCCACATCGATCTAAATCGGCGTTCATCGTACGCCTCGACCACATCCACGAGCGCGCGTTCGGGTTATGAGTCGGCGCTCAGCTCTCCACGATCGCCCAATCCGATATTATTTCGGATTCCCGAAATCGCTGCATCGCTTAGTCGACGTTCATCAGTTCTGCTCGGAGTTGCCGACTTTCCCGCACTAGTGACGAGCAGCTCTTCGTCGCTTCCACCCACTCCACCCATTACAACAAATTCTCAATGGGCGCTTCTGTCGCCGTCTCTTTTGCTGCCTACTCGTCTGTTCGTCAACGAAGCGTCAGCGAGACCAATGGCGTCGCATTTGACGCTGTCTGGTCGATATCAGTGTTCTCATTGCGAGTTTTCATCGGATGACAGGTTCTTCTTTCAATTGCACATGATACAAGTGCACGCCGACTTTTCTAATGTTCCGCTGAGTGCGTTCTTCGGACAGCCATTGCCTCCCCTCTCCACCTACGGCATCCAGGCGCCGATTCAAATGTTGCCGTCTGGAGAATTGCTCAACTGGCTGCCTCCGGCCATCATCGGCGCTTCTGCATCATCGTCTTCGTCATCGTCGTCGTCTCTGTCGGCGTCACGGCTTCCCCCTATCGGTCTGCATTATGACGCAAGCGAGTCGTCGACCGGCGATTCATCGGCCACCACTCCCGATGACCATGTGCGCTGCGAAACGTGCGGCAAATTTCTGCCGAAGAAGAAGCCGCTGAGTTCGTTGTTGAATCACGCGAAGCGGCACTACCTCCTGAAGCAGTTCATTTGTCTACAGTGCCCGTATGGTAGCAGCGAGGCAGCGCATGTCCGCAATCACATGAAACTGCGTCACAATGTCGTCGACCGCGATCCTCTCGATGTTCGGTAAGTCAAACCTAGTCACAGCGATGTTAGAATGTTGTTCTTTGACCTTTACAGGCGCGTAAAGTTGCTCTCTAACGTCCGCACTGGCTAATTGAGTCACCTGCTCCTATTCGATTTCTGACGTGTCAATTTAGCTACAAATTATTTCCTTCCGCTTACTTAATTCTGTTCACAATTAAGCTATCAATAGGATTAGTCACTTGGACGGGGCGAGCTGCTGCTCGAACAAAGCGTGTACTTTATGTAAGCCTTATTCGGCGGGCCGTCACTTCCGTGAGTGCATCATAGCTCATTTGATTAAAATAGAAACGATTACACTAAGCTCCGTTGAATAGGCGACGAGGATCGCGAGTTATGTGGCCGGAAGGTGTAACAGAAGCGGGCGGAAGGATTTTATGCGGATCAACGTCGGCATTAGTCGTACTGAAGCTGAATTTGTGACCTGTCGGGAGCAGATAGGAAGTGTAGTCGGGAATCACTCGAAGCCCACAGTGACACAATTACCGACATGAGAAAAAATGATCGTTTAGAAACGCCAGTCTCCAGGAAGCCTGGTTGAAAATAACCAGCCGATGCTTTCCCACGATGACAGCCGAGCTGACGAGGTTTCGTTTCAAGCGCTTCAGAAAGCGAAACCGCAAGCGCACCGAATCCGAACCGTCTTGCTCGTCGCAACCGCCAACCAGCAGCGGTCAAGACAGTCAGGACAAGTCGAGCAATGAAGACAGCTCCGACAGCTCGCCGCGAGCTGGCACAAGCGCCGACGCTAGTTAATTGTGATCACACTAGTTAATTACTTCCGGCCAAGATGAACTCTTACAAGTCCAATTGCGCTTGAAAGTGAGCGAACGAAATGAACGCACTTGTTCTCGCACCCTACTTCTGTGATGTTTGCTCTGTGGTTAATTTTTTTATATTTCCGCCATTTTGTCGCATGTTGCTCAGGACGCGTGAATATCCGTTTCAAATCAATCGCAATAAATATTGGTCGTTCATTTATCTTGAGAAACGGCGTGTGTAATTAATGGAGGTTTAAGAATAGCACAAAAATCTGTGTTCTTACACTATGTTGCAAGGAAGAGTTCATCGTGATGTTATCCACAATACAGATAGAGAGAACGACATTGCTATGTAGCGGAAACGAGCAACAAACCCTGTTAAGATGCTTTTACATTGTTCGACGGACTCAATCAATACCTTAGAGGAAGAAATAATACGCACAATGCGGCAAAATATTAACGGTAAAAACAAACGCACACGACTTGCTTAATACCATCCCAATGATTCTCCGACGTCCATCGAAGACCATAACCCTTCTTTAAATTAGTTGTTCGCAACGAGCATTTCTGTACATTATTCGACAAAGCAAATTATGCAACACAACGCTTCATCTCTTTCATCTGTTGGTGAAGTCAGTCAGCGGCATCGAAAGTGACAAAGGTGGCGGGGAACATTCCCTTGCGCGACGGTGAGCCGATGAGATAGCCTTCCTGAAAGTGTGCGTGAGAGAGGAAAGAGGAAGTGGGGGAATAGAAGACGGACCATCCAAGTGTCATCCTCGCCGGAGACTCTCTGACGCGATATGACGATGATATCGCCCTGCTTGAAAGACAGCTCATCGCCATTGTCCGCCTCGCAGTCGTACAGAGCGCGACACCGTCGATCGGCGATGTTAGTCTTTGCTCCCCCGTTCTGCAATTATGGGATATTCTAAGGACTGTCTGATACGCACTCTCATTAAGCGACGATCGACCAACGCTCGGCGCTCTCTCAGGATACACCCGCCAACAGAAAGAGGAAACAAAGGCGGCGCTAATGCATCATGGCGGTCAAGAGATACGTCGCGTCCGCCGGCCGACTAATAAGAGATGAATCAAAGTGTAACCCAAGGACATCATTATTACATTAGAGATCGGTACTCGCATGCACGCTCGTTCGCGTCCGTTAATTAGTCATTTCTGCGATTGTATTGTACATAGGATTACGTGTTACAGCAGCAGAAGCGTTAGTAGTTAAGCGGGGGCAAATAATAACTATTTACAACGCAAAATAAAGCCGACAAATGAACAACATCTAAATTAACAATTAAAACAATATGGGGGTGTAAAGGTCACGAGCACTTTCAGCGAAGGGGAGAGGCAAATATCACAGGATTTTGAAGGCGGGGGCGGACTCATT
>NIUQ01005659.1:0-10266 GCA_002796945.1 Plectus sambesii
AGAGACGAGAAACTTGTTCGTTTTACTGAAGAAGCTTGAGCTACGTCATGCAAAAATTGTATAGAACCGCTAAAAAATGACGATTAATGTTCTTTGTATCTAGGGATCTCCTCGGAGGGCCTGAAGAAGATTGTACTAAGATAGGGCGCTGGAAGAGAAACTAAACCTCCAAAGGGGTCTCATACCTCCCAGTCCCTACTTCCTAGGAAAAGAGCTAATTTTTTCGGAATAAATAACTCATCCCTTCATACAGCGAGCATAAATGCATTGCGGTAGATCGAGTGTAAAAATTAAAATCTTTAAACTTCGTACCTATGTATGTATACTCTCCCCCTCCCAAGTGGTTCGACCACGCCCTCCAACATCAAGACCTCTGCCGATGTCTGGCTGAAGCCATCATTTCATTGGCTTCAATGATGATTCGGCACTCGTTTACTCCCTATCTCCACCCTCAGGGACAAAACTTCAAATCCTTGATTTGAAAAGTGGTGGTTATCTGTACTTTGTGCGCTCGCATTCACTCACCTCATCCGGCTCGTGACCGCTATTCGGAACCATCGGTGTAGCATAATAGGAGACACGCCTAGTCTGACGCTATTCACAACAATCAAAGCGCCGAAGAGCAATACGTTGATAATGGCGCTGGCTGAGACGGTCGCCATAAATAAAATTTGACGCTGAACATGTACGGTTTATGTCTTGCAAGTGAAAAAAGCTCAGTGATACATACCATTGTGTCGATCGCTTGCTCACCATCAATACATGGTAATAAGGCAATAATGTGGGACATGCCGTCAGAAAATGTCACGTGATCCGGTCTCCGTCGGACATCTATATACCATACTATCACCCGCAAATCATACACAACGGAAATTGTTAGGCGCAAAATTTCCGCCAAAAGTTTAACGCTTTCTGCGTGTTCTGCTTGGGAGAAGTACTTCTTTGCTGATCAGATTGACCTCTAAGACAGCATTAAGTTGGTTTGAATCTGCGTAACTTCTGAATTTCACCTGCTTTGCAAAATACAGCTATTCACAAGTTAAATATTCCATGGCAATGAGAATTGTCATTCTACTTGCTTTCATTGCCTGTAAGTTTGAATAATATCAAAATTAGAGAAAACTGCTACTGATGCACCATTTGAGTAATAAAATAGACAAGATATAGATACAGTATGATGATTTTGAATCATTTTCTCTGGCTCGATTCCACCAGTCCCCTCCCCCTTCTCAGCTGCAGGCATGCGAAGAATTGTCTCTTCTGTCCACTCGAAAAAACCCCGCTATTATGCGGTGGAAATAATTTTGCTTGGTGGGATCACTGGCGTTTGGAGTTGCATTCCATTCCATTATGGGCAGAAGAGACTGCATGATTTTGTTCGTATTTTAGGTTCTGTTCTGGTCGTCGCTGGCAATCGGATAGCAATTGCCTCGCGAAGCAGTGGCACAGCCAATCGAATAGCTATAGCCTCACGAAGCAGTGGCATTGCCAGTCGAATAGCTATAGCTTCTCGAAGCGACGGCATTGCCGATCGAATAGCAATTGCCTCACGAGGCTACGGTATCGCCAGTCGAATAGCTATAGCCTCACGAATAGCTATAGCCTCTCGAAGCCACAGCATTGCCGCATGGCTGGCGATCGCAGGGAGAGCGGATTCGGACGGAGTTTGCGATACGAATGTAAGTTATTGCCTGATCGTGTCATGGTTGAGAGGTGAGGACTCGGACGCGGACTGTACAGAGATCGGGCTTACCGTTTCCAGCTCTTCATTTTGAACGGTTATATAAGTTTTAAACTGAAAGAGAGTAAATGATCGCCATACAAGCGCCGGAAACTTTTCCTCAAATCGGTAACTTTAGGGTTGACACCCAACGTCGGTCTTCTCCCCCCTCAAGGCCCTATTTTTATTAAAGTGCAGTGATTGAAATCTGAACTAAGGTACTTAGTTTCATATTTCCGCCATATATAATTTCTAATCAAAGGTATGAGATGTGCGTTAGCTTTATGACGATCGCCTTAATATAAATCCTGGAGTATACTTGGATTTAGACGCGAACAGAAGATAATGAAAAATAGTTTTAACGTACCTCAGGCAAAATATTATGAAATGATTTCGGACGCATTTTATAATAGTTGTACCTCGTGTTCTGCTCAGTAACTTGAAACTGTGAGTTAACATATTTTTGCTCATTCCTTTTCTCTTTAAGCCATCAATCCCTTATCTTTCTTCGGCGACACCTCGAACTGTAAGTATTCGAATGAGCAATATATTAATTGCAGAAGTTCGAAACATGTTCACTGGATTTCTTCAATAACTTCAACTTCTCTTCGATACCATCAAACTTCACTGAATTTATTGAAGTATTTGACTCCTATGAAACTCAAAATCGGTTCACAGGCCTCAGCACTACTTGCGAGTAAGAATTTGTCATAATAATTAGGATGCTGTAACATCATAAAAGCTCTCTTTCGAGAACGGTGTTTTGAAAGATATACAGTAGTTGGAAATTATTCTTTGAAAATTGCAAAATCCAGGCCAGAAAAATGCAGGTCAGAAAATTTAGCATCTTGATCTGTTTCTGGGCCTTCTCACGACTGAAGAAATACCCAGAATATTAAGAACAGTCCGTGAAAGATGCCATATTTTTCTAATTCGCTACTTTGACAACCCAGCCTTACAAATAATTACGCTGTCACATCGTGTTTTATCCCGCTATGTTAATTGTATGGTGAAGTGCCGAAAGTTAAAGCTTAAATTTTCCACCGTAAAAGTACTGTAACTGCTAAATTTATTCCTTGATCACTTTGGTTTGTTTATCAGGTGAACATTCACCATACCGGGCAAAGTAACAAACTAGTGTTATAACTTGAAAGTGGCTGAATCTCTAATTGAGATTACTGGTCTCATTCAAAATAAATGGAAATCGTGCGTTCAAAATTAAGCACAGATCTTGGAATTTTGCTGAAAATCTAATTTAAAGCTGTTCACATGCAGTAGAAACAATTATATCTGCGTCAAGCGCCTTATGTGTAGAAAAAACCAAATTTCAGATGGTTCAAAAAGCTGCGAGCTTGCGCGTCTCCAGAGGCTTGTTGGACTATTCACAATTTACGTGTTACAGGTAAAAATAAAACTCATTCTGACGAAATAATTGGCGTCATTTTTTATCTTACAGGATATGACAACGACACCCTGGATTTCTACGCCTTCTTTTGGGAGATGGACTATTTCTGCACGACAGGATATGACGGTAAGCGATTTGATAAGTAATGTGTAGTAGACAAAACTGTGTAGCTAGTTTCGAGTACTGATACATTTAGTGAGTAACGAAAGGAATACTATTTTTAAGCTGCTCAGCGTGAACCTTGACATCCGTTCCATCCTTTTTTTCTGTTTAGAAATACAAGTCTGTTTGTTGCAAAATTTTATATCAAAGGATTATTCAAGATGCAGATTTGAATGTATGCATTCATTTTTCCTTTCGGTCCTAAGCTTTAGGGTGATTCATTTCTGTAGTGAGATTTGACTAGTTTGAATTTATTTATTTGAGAATTATTTTTTAAACAAGCGTTTTTGAGCTCGCTAGAGCCAACACCTTCCTTAAATGAAGACAATCATAATAAAACGCGTTGTATCTCTGCAAAAGGCTGACACAGCTTTCTCAAAGTGAACTTGTTCAAAATCTGTGCCCGATAAGAGGGAAGCGCACTTCAGTTATCTGTTTCAAAAATTACATTTCTCAAAACCTCGATTGAAAAGTCATAGGGTATGATGATGCCATTTTTCTATTGTCCTACTCGTAGAGCGCCGATTATCACACGATCGGCTGCAAAATGAACTTTTACGAAGATTTCATGAAATAAACTGTCAACCTGATTTCAGCATTTTTCTCTGATTGTTTGCCAGCAGTTTATACATTCCTATCAATATCCTAACAGATTAAATAAAATGATCTGTACTGTCTCTAAAAATTTAATTTTTCAGTAATTCAAGCAAATATTGATTGTCTGTTGTCAGAAGACCTAGAAAAGAAAATTATTGGCGCTAACTGCACTATCACCAATCGCGATCCTGTAAAAATGTGCACGTAAGTCCTCTTAATAATTACATAATATATACTCCAGTCGACTGTTTGTGCGTAGAAACCGTTCAGTTTAGGTATGCTGAACGATTTGTCGCCCCGGGTCTGTGAGTTTATACGACAAATTTTGCGCATAAATTTTGAAATTATAACAGCTTCGAGAGTTGCGACAAGACGGTTGGGCGAGGCTGATTATGTCAACACTAAACTAGAAGCTGCTTCATTTTCTCAGTTCCAAACTTCGTTCCATTAACTCTAGTAAATCTTTTTGCGAATATTCAAAGCTGTGAAAAGAATTTTGAGTCGCCAGTTTGTCTTGCCGAATTGTATCAAATTCATTGATAGTTTAGTAGTTTTCGCATATTTCTTTGTAGAGATAAGCAAAGAACATGCTACATAAGCAGCACTACTTGTAATTTCAGCAATTTGGCATCATTACTGTCATGTGTCACTACAGCGTACCAAAGTGCGTGCAACAAAGAACTGGCCCACGTCATGTGCATGGCTGGAGCCGTGGTTGAAAGGAAAATGCTGCCGGAGCAATGCGATCCACTCATCGATGACACTTGCTTAGCTTCGATGACTTCTTCCGGTTTCAGCTCGCGTGGAACTCAAGAAAATTTTATTTCGATGCTTGCAATCGCTGCTTTTGCTTTAAGCTTCATCAACTCATCTTGAACTCAGCATAAAATGAACGCTATGCTCTACATGCCATTTTCGCATTGTCTTAAACATCTCAGTTTTTATCAACCTGTAACCCCTCCACAAATCTGTGTCTTTTCGGTTTGATGACACATCGTCTCCCAGCCCACTTTCCAAACTATTCAGCTGCTACTTTTGAATTGCAACCGTTTTCTTTTCATGCCCTTTAAATCTGAGCCAAAATAAATCTGCAACATTGCTTTTACCCGGGTCGCAATTATTTGTCGTGCGCTTATCAGAAAGTACCTTTAACGTCTGCATGCGTGATTCTTTTCTGTGAAAGCACTTTTCAGTGTTTTATTCTGAACGTTGTATCCTGTTAAATATATCACATTCTTATATTGTTTCGATATGCTTCCATTTATAATTACCCACTTATCCGTGTCCCTGAACTCGGAAGCTGTTCGTTGCTGTTCGCATAGCTGTCTTCAAACGCTTTCAGCAAAGAAATAAGAAACTGAATACAGGCGTTCCGGTGTCTATTTCGTTTTCTAGCTGTTGAAATAGTCAAAGTGAAGAAATACGGCGTCAACTCTGTACGCAAGGAGACGGCGCATAGACTCTTATCAAGCAGGCATAGGATGGATTCGCTACGGGAGATCTTTGCTGCGCCGTGAAGGGACAGTTTGTTTGATGCATGATAAATGATATGATCAAAGTAATCAAACCCACTAATCGATATACTTTTGTTTTCATCAGCAATAAAAATTTCTCAAGAAATAGTGTTTCGTTTACGTTGCAGTCTACTCTGGCAGTGCGTTATCCACCAGATCAAATAGTTTGATTTCTCTGGAACATAGAGTGTTGCCGGTATTTGTTAAGTGAGGTGAAAGCTGATTGTTTACTAGTTTATTGTTGGTGAAATTACTTCTGGGAATAGTTAAATGATATGTTGACTGTTTAAAACATTTAGCTCGCAAAGAAGCGGTCACTGACGAAAACATGCGACTAGAGAGTGACAAATAACGACACGCTATTGACTGGCCTTGTTCATGGCACATGACCTGGACACGCGCCAGACGGCTGATGTTTACAGCATTCCGCCAATCAAAAATAGCTTCCAGACTTACTTAAATAAGCACCGGTAACGATTTACTTATCAACTTTGAGCAGCATTATAATAATTATTCATCGAGTGTGCCTATTCGTGCATGTCGCGACCGCGCTGGAAATTTAAGCAGAAATATGTGAGGCCTGCCATCGCCATGTGTTTACCAGATGGGCGCCATGCATTGGCCCAGTACTAGTTCTCGCGGGCGGCATAGTAACAATGACAACAAGGAATAGAGAGTGACGCGAGTCGAAAGGTCTCTCTCTCTCTCACACACACTTTCAAACGGCCAGTTTCAACTATAAATGCAATGTGGCGCATCGCTAAAGATCCAGTTGTTATCCAAAATTTCGACAAATAGCGCCAAGTCAAGCTCTGCAATTATCCGAAGTTTGTGTAGCGCTGAATTATTTGAAGTATGCAGAAATGATGCTGAACTAATGTGAAGAGTTTACTGAGTTACCAACTGGTAAGTCAGAAGCATTATTTCTCTTGAGTGAAAGATTTCAATAGGGGAAAATTGTTACACTTTTTGAGAAACCCCATCGAACATGAGCATTCTGATCTTTGTTCATTTCACATTGCATTTGATCACCGGACACTGAATTATGAAATCAGGCTTGTCCAGAAAAGATCACAAGTTGCAATTTTCGAAAGAATACCTTTTAGTTGTTTTTGGGAATAGTTTACTATTTTTTGAATCCTGAATTCATTCCATTGCAGCTGTGTCCACTACTGTACACTACACGTCAGCAGCGCGCGGCTTGATTGGTCTAAAAAAGAAAATGAGCAGCGGCTGCTACAAGCGACTCCGTGACGCAGTGGATTTCAGCACTGGTTCAAACTCGAGCGATTTTGTCACGTTTCAGTGGTAATCTTTGATCTGTCTCTAAGCAATAAAATTTTGTTTAGGTATGACTAAAATACTGAAGTGAAGACTATTACTTAGGGAGTCCCTGCTCTAACTTTCATACATTTTTTCCCGCCTTCCCCGGATTCAGACTCTTAGCGAAACCGATGTACTAGGATCAAAAGTGATCAGTAAAGAAGAGTAGCCTTATAACTAGTGAAAGTTGAATCAGCTACGTGAAAACTTCAAAGAGCGGGAGAGAAATTTCGGTAATCGGGCAATATCTCCCTTTAGTTTTGCTCTTGCCTAAAATTTAAATCTTTTGCCAAGGTTTCAGATAGCGATGGTTTTTAATTGTATCCTAAGCCACTAAAAGATATCATAGTAGTACGATTAATCTCCTATCTCGTGTCCTATCTTTGACGAAGATTTCTCTTCTGACAATTATGACATCGTCGATTGTTCATTTCATTCATATTTCAACTATAAAGTCAGAAAAGAACAAATATCACGAATGTTAAGTCATAAAAAATTGACAGTAAAATATTATAATATCATTTACAATAAATGCTATCATCCTTTCTGCATTGGTTTTAAATAACGTTAAGGTAGCAGGTCCATAGCGTGATTATCGATTGCTCGCGTATAATATGACAAACTAAAGTTTTTGAAAATTTGGGCAAAGAAAGCTAAAATAGAAGTGACTGAGACGGCTTCTTCTATCAAAATTTGGAGCAAAAATTATATAAGAGAGCACGAGCATTTAATGTAAACAATTCCGCTTGTTAAAGCAGCAACCTTTGGTACATTTTCAGGTGCAAATTTCGTTGGCCGTTTGCCATTTATCGATTTGTGGTTGCCGCCTATTTCTTCACTTTGATGATTTTATGCGCAGTATGGGCGAAAAAATATATCATCTTTCTGACTTACTGGACACTGACAGTTTTCGCGGGCTACCTGATACTCAGGTACAGTTGAAGTGATGCTGATTGGCGGGCAGCGAATGCATTTCTGTTCATGCGTTTCTACCGAAATTGACATTTTGTAGATAAACTTTTAATAATCAGCTTTTTCGAACTTTTTTACAACAATCTTCATGACATCATTGGAATGCTTTATCTATTTATTCCTACAATTAAAGGTCGCAAATAGCTATGACCGTCGCAAGTGATCTTTGTTTGTACGTTTGTGCGACTCTTTTATATGCCGTTTCAGTTTTAATTTGAACACTTTCGCAATTAAAGAGAACGTTTTCCATTTGGGAAAAGGCATAGATTTGGCTTGAAAAATGCTTTTTTAGTTTAATCACAAAATGGTATCCTTGAACTGGAAAATATTGCTGTATGAAAGTGGAAGTAGTATTTTGATTTACATCTTCATATGATCATTGTAAATCTTGCAATTGTTTATATTTTCAGCGCTGTACTATGCATCGTTCTCAGCGACAACCCAGCACTCTTCTCTAATGCGCTCGTTCGCGGTCTGCTTTCCATTTGCTGGTTCCTCTACAACATTGTCGCAACTCTGAATCCCATCATCGCTATCATCTACTGGATGCTCGTGTACAAGCCAACTACGCAAACGCCACTTATTCACAATCTCACTATTCACTTTTTTAATGGCGTCTTTGTTGTGTTCAATTTGGTGGTGTCGGCGCAGCCGCATAAATGGTCTCATGTTTGGGTAAGTTGCGTCTTTATTGATCATAGAGCAGTAAATACAGTGAATAAGAAAATTAAAAAAGCTAAATGTTTGAATAGCTTGAACGTGCAATCTATTTTATGATCGAATAGTGTTGAATAACACTATTTAGCTTCACCACTGTTTATCACACCTTCCCAATCTCTAAAACCTCTCATCTACCTCCGATCAATATTGACTCTGCGCGAACAAACAGCTAATATTTGTTGCAAGTGCTCTTCTACTCTAGCAGTCGTGTGTGTACAACAACCCACCAAGTCCGCTCCCGCCCACAGTCTTGCTGCATAATTATAGATAATTATTGGTTGATATGCAAAAAGAAAGGCATTAGCATCGAAAAGTCGAAGTTACTGCTCAGTTTTTTGCATGTAAAAAGTCATGCACAATACTTCTTTTGCAATAGCAAGCGATAAGCGTTCTGGTTGCCTTTTTTCTTTTCTCCTCTACCTAAAGAAAAAATTTAACTCATCGTTCGAATGATCTTAATGGAATTTGGAAAATAATAATATACTTTATGTAAATAATCACAATTCGTTTCAGGTGCCAATGCTTTACGCCTCATTATACTTTATCTTCATGGGTGTATGGTATAAGGCGGGCGGACTAAACGAACACGAAAAACCCTACGTTTATGCCGCTATAGACTTCAGCACTGATCCCCTCAAATCGGCCCTTCTTATTGTCGGCTTAATCTTTATCGCAATACCTGTCGTACATACCATTATCTGGGTATTAACCAAACTTCGGCTGTTCATATACGAGAAATGCTGCTGCCGCGGAACCCGGGTTACAACACTGTCGTCGGAGCTTCCTCAAATGGTTCAGCGCATGTCAATTAGTAGCACTCATGATAATAACTTGGAGTCTTCTGAGCATGTCGTGACCATACCGATGTCTCCATAGTCGTGGGACGCAGAAATTGAGCTAAAAGGGAAGAGATGCGGGTTACGGCCCTTTAAGCGAGTACAATATCATCCTTTTGGCTGCGCTTCATTGCATTTGTCATTGGCGCCAACAGGTACGAAGATGGCAGCCAGAGTGTACAGCGGAATACAAGACCGATCATTTCGGAATGAAACATTATCGAAGGAGACACTTGTCCTTTTAGCCTTCGATAACCTATGGGAGGCAGAATCCAAAAGATTGAGCAATTTGCTCTAACAATTTTTCATCTTAGTGCTATCAAGACGGAGCAGCGTAATCCTGAAATATCTTTACGGAAAGAATAAGAGCTTCCAAATGATAATGCACTCTTCCGTCTTCAAAAATTGACGAAGCATAGTAGTTCGAGAAGTTTTCATTCACACCTTCAGCAAGTTTATTTTTGCTAACCTTTGCTTGAGTCGTGGCTCTGATATATTCCTGATTGTTGTTGTGAATAATGTTGCAGCCTTTGTTGTGAAATTTATTGGGTTCTGCAATTTAATGTGATACGCTCATGTGATACGTATTAAGCCGTTGCGGCCTTTTTAAACACTTCTCTGAAGAACAGTGAAACTGTAATTACTGAAAAAAGTTTAATGTTCTAAACATGGAAACTAACAAATGACTGTTCTTGAATAGGTTATCGATAGAAAGAAGCAGAAAAGATATTGATGAGAGCGGACGTGTGGATGATTTTTGTGTGATTGACGTGTGGATTTTGATGTATGAGTCATTGACTCCACTACCCCCAGCTCACCCCACATTTTATTTTGCCGACCGGTACGGGATACAGCTTTAAAATTTAATCTATGATTAGCGTTACGCCTTCGTCCTTATTGAATCCTTCGCCCCCGCCGGATTCTGCAGCCTCTATCGATTTACCCCTGACAGAGAATGTATCTCCTTACTGCCGTAACGAAGTATAAGGCGAATGCAATTCAATGAAATTTCGAATC
>NIUQ01005660.1:0-10271 GCA_002796945.1 Plectus sambesii
GATCTCGCTAGACTAAGATCTTGGCGCATAGTGACGACTGTTTCACGTACACACCGGTCATAGCTAGCGGTCGGCAGCAAGTGCACGCCAATCAAGCGTTAACGAAAATAACACTAGGATGATGCATTGCAATAGGAGCGCCGTGGACGTTGTATACAACTGCCTGATAATATTGCATGATTCTGGCAGCGGGGTGGATAGCGATATTCAAACGCCGAAAATGAATGACTGATGGCGTCTGGACGGCTAGCTGACAGACGGGGACGAACACCTATTCCTTCACGAAACATATTCAAAAGAGTTAAGAGAGCAAAAGTCGAGCGATTGCCCTCAATCAAAGGCAATTTCCTGAGCAATGCATGAGTGCTTGTACTCTACCGGAAACGCGCCTCCGTCCACTATAGCATCAGCAGCGATTAGCACAAAGTGTCCGCGTGGGGGACGAAGGGAGTGGAAAAAGAGGGTTGGCGTTTGGGGGTGTGGGACAATTTGCATTCATCAGTTGGCGAGTTCACGTTTCACTCTTCCTTCTTTCAGCTAAGAAGCTAACGGAGCTATCAAATGTTCCATCCAGTGCCATAGCATAGCGTGCAGGCGGACGGGCGGCCATAGGCGAGTGAGCCCTTAAACAGGAAATATGCCGTGGCTATGGTTCTTGTCGCAGGCTCTAACCAATGGTTCTCTTTGGAAAGGCAGTTTTTTATAAGCAGATTTAAATTCTTCCTCCGACTGCTATTCCAGCGTGCAATATTGGTCCGGCATTTTTTTCGAAGCTGCGGCACGCTTCACAAATGGAGAAATAAATGGAAGAACGAACGGACAAATGAAGGTGCAAAATGGATTGGCGTGGCGCAGCGGAGACCATCGACCGGGCACAAAACTGGCGCAGTCAAGCGCGCGACCGTCCGTGACGGCCCAGGGACAATCCATAAACGAACCAAATTATTCATCCGGTTGGCGGCGAAAGGTAATGCGCATTGCAAGTCGGTGGGGGCCTAAAAAGTATACACCCCCTCATAGGAACGAGTTACTGGATGCCCTGATAGTTACTGGATACCTGCGTGTAGCGGCTGCGACCGCTGAGGTAAGCCGAGTCGAACCAACCGAGGCAGCAGATGGCGAGTAAGCAGACGGCTCAGTGAGCGGCTGCGCTTCGGACAGACATAATCTGCCGCCCGCAGCGCGCTCAGTAATTTGCGATGATCAGATGCTTTCATCAGCTAAATATGTTATTTGCGAATCTGTTGTTTTGTTGCTGTTATCGGCGAACGATTGCGTCGCCGCCCGAGGCACGCCTCTATGCGGACCTCATGAATGGCTACAATCGATTGGAGCGGCCCGTGGAGAACAGCTCCGACCCCGTTGTCGTCACCCTGGGCGTCGCTTTCCAGCAGATCATCAATCTGGTACAAAAGGCTCATTGTTGAGAGGAGGTGTTTTAGATGTGCGAGTCTATTTTTTTCGACCAACGCTTTGTCCTGCTTCACCCCCTTGCACGCTAATTTGGCTAATATTTTCTACGACCTTGGTGCACAAACACACCCCCGCTGCTTAATAATTGTACGTTTTACTGAAAGCTATAACTCTTTTAAGGATTGCACATTCTCTCGGATGTCATTCACAAGTAGTAATAAACGGAGGACGAGTTGGGCCTATTATTGGATCATTAAAAACATTTCTAAAAGTGCTTACGTCAAATCTCTGTCGTTATTACGTCATCTGCATTGAAGAACTACACTAGCACTTGCTGACCAAATGTCATCTGCATGTCTTTGAAAATTTTTTTCTCACTTTAGCGAAAATAACATTTTAGCAGCCGTAGCAGGGAAATCTATAGACTATTTAGTGTATACGCTAACGCGGCACGCCACCCACCCATCGCGACAACTAATCAGACCGGTTGATACTGGCCGGCACGAATAAAGCTGTTGTCAATTTAACATCCAGTTGATATATGTTGCTGCAGGGGTTCCCCTGCAAATGCACGCTCCACGCAAAGGGGGGGGCCTTTTTATTGACAAGCGGTCGTTGAGAGCATTAGCCGCGCAAAACACGACGACGCGTAAGGGGCATGTTCATTTAGAACGAGCGGGAGGAAGTGCTGGAGGTGAACGCGTGGCTCAAGTACTCGTGGGCCGATTTCAAACTGAAATGGAATCCAGACGAGTACGGCGGCGTGACGGATTTGCGATATCCGGTCGGATCTATCTGGAAGCCGGATGTCCTGCTCTACAATAGGTTAGTCGTCGAAGCTGCGCATTCAATGATACATACATATGAATGAACAAAAATGAGCACTGTGAAATACATTCTACTGCAGCGTGGAATACTTGCAAATTTCTTCCTCTCAGATCTGCGTCACAGCCGTTGACCGAGTAAACTTTCAGGGTCAATTGAGAGGTTTTTATTACATAATCCCAATTCTTTTTATGTTTCACGACACACGAAAAGGTATCGCACTGCGGCTAAATTACTTTGCGGAATATTATAGCTACTTCTGTTCGAAGCAGCTAGATTACTGCTGCCATTTGCGCTTTTTCAATTTATTTCGCACAACTTCGCAACGCGCGGAGGGGGGGAGGATGATGCAATTGATCATTTGTGCTCCTATGCCCACGTGGTGGATAATTGGAGGTCGGCTGTGACGAGGATTAAAAACTTTTCACTTTCTTTGAACATTTTTAAAATCAAATATATTTATAGCTCATATAATAATGAATATTAAAATAGTAATGTTTTTATCTGTTAGAGAAATGAGAGAATTTGTTCCATTTTGATAGTCAGAATTCGGTACTCTGAAGTGGCTTTGGACGTTCAGACAGGTCTTATGAAGTAAAATGTTTATGTTGAATATGATTTGGGAAGTGTTCAATTGCAAGTGAAAACTGTGTAAAGAGGCACATTGAAACCTGGCTCTAAGTAAGCTGGACGTAAAAATCGCAGCAATTTTAGTGTCGATTCGGCATTCGACTCTACCTTTCCGGTAAATATGCTTGGCTATAACGACGGAACAGTGACTTGGATTCCGCCGGGGATCTTCAAAGTTAGCTGCAAGATCGACATCACCTGGTTTCCCTTTGACGAGCAGCACTGCCATTTCAAGGTCGGCGACCATTTAGCTAACCTTATCGCACGCCTGCCTCGGTACGCCGGGTATTTTGCCCATAACCTCTTATTTTTTGACAGATTTCGTTCCATTCTGAACGCTGTATAACACACTCAAATTGGCGGGGTGGCGGTTACATTTCAACACGCGAACAGAAGTTTAGTGGGGCTCTTAAGAATGTACTGCGGGAACATGACGGGGAGAAGAGTGCCTTTGTTTTTTTCTCGGCGCCTGTTCTTTCGCGCGCGACCGCCACCCTCGGGAAGCTTTGCGTCGATTACGCGTCGATTACTCGCATTAAACAGCAATCATACAATTCCGATGGTAAACTGCTGGTGTTTACTTACTATTTAGAAAAGTCTTTCAGCATGACCGAGGCCTTTTCTGCTTATTTTAGACAAATCAATATGTTAAATTCCTTTCTCTGTTGAAATACCGTAAGCGTCATGAAAACATTTCAGTTTGGCTCTTGGACGTTCAGCGGATTTCAAGTCGATTTGCAGCCGGGGACGTTCGACTTTTCAGATTACATGCAAAACGGTCAATGGGCGCTGATAAGTAGGCCAATCAAGACGTAAAAATCAGTTTGGTATTCATCGCTGTCTTTCAGAAACGGAAGCAAAACGCGGAGAGAAGTTCTACGACTGTTGTCCTGAACCATACCCTGACGTCAAATTTATGGTTCACCTACGACGAAGAACTTTGTAAGGCACCGCCGCTACTTTCACGCCCTAAAATGACACCATGTCCTGTCTTGAGATAGGCAGGATAGGCTCTAATGATACAGAACGGTTCAGTTAAGTGGCCTGTTTGAAATTTCATACTAAAATATATATTAACTATTTATGTTTTACGCATAATTTTATGGCACACCTTACTGAACACAGCGTGTATAAACTAACATGACGATATTGCTGTTTAGGTACTACGCCTTCAACTTGATCATGCCGTGCATGCTGACGTTGCTGCTCGTGCTGGTGGGCTTCATGCTGAGCCCCGATTCATGCGAGAAGATATCGCTCCAGATCACCGTCGTGTTAGCCATTTGCTTCTTCCTCAGCATCCTGTCCAATATGACGCCGCCCTCGTCCGAGGCTGTCCCACTGCTCGGTGAGCGTCATTTCGAATCTTTAGCGCCTTCCAGTTTTGCTCCCACTCTACTTCAAGTAACATGTAGGTTAGTTGGCCAAAGACTTTGTCAAAGGATCATTTTATACAGCAGGTGAGAATTGAGCCCATATGCAACTTCAACACATTCATGTAATCGGTTTGTGCTCTTTCATAGCTGGCCTAAAAATAACGCTCGGTTCCTAAGCAGTTCCGTATTTTGTTGCCAGAAACGGTGGGGTAGAAAGCAGTTACTTACGCGGGTCGTTTATTGCGCTCAAATAAACAATATGTCCTCGAGTCTGCCTCGACAGGGAAGTAAAATTGTATCACGCGAGTAGTGGACGCTCGCTCCAGGCACCTATTTTTCATTGTGCTTATACTTAGACCGTGCACTTTTGCAATTATATACGATCGATCAAGAACGTAAATCTGTCTGTTAAGTGGCATAGTTCCCTTCTAATCTGAAAGTAGCTTCCTTCTTGTTTGTGAGTTGAGTAGTTCCGCTTTCATATGAACGTTAAAAGGGACATTCCTGGTCAGTGCAGTACCGTATCCTGAC
Source organism: Plectus sambesii (assembly GCA_002796945.1). Lineage (NCBI taxonomy): Eukaryota > Metazoa > Nematoda > Chromadorea > Plectida > Plectidae > Plectus > Plectus sambesii. Next base: position 4,776 of record NIUQ01005660.1, read on the forward strand.
TCTTCCTTCAGCGAATAATTATGATAGAATTCATGCTTTAAAAAGCTTTCGAAAATATCAAAGTACTGCGGCAAACACCGCATTGTGCCATGAATGGAAAATTAAACTTGCTAAGAATGCGCACTTTCGGCACTAAAGAAAATGAAGGGAGAGCATAAATGAGTTCAAAAGAGATTAACTGAATAAAGAAGTTTAATCAATATTTGCTGATCGAGATGTTCAGTTGATTAAATAAATTTTACACGAAAGCTGCAATATCGAGCACAGTTTGTTCATTTTTCAGGCGTTTTCTTCTCAAGTTGCATGATCATCTCGACTCTGGCCACAGGCTTCACCGTCTACGTGCAAAATATGCACTTTCGGAATACAGATACGTACGCTATGGGCATTTGGGTACGCATTTTCAGCATTTGCGGGCGACTTTCATACAACGGCTGTAATCACAGTTTTTGCAATTTCACTTGCGGCAAGCGCGGTGACTGGTCACTTATGACGTGCGGAAAATCGATATCGGTATCATGATCAGTAATCAAAACAGAATCAGGTCTGTACAAGAATTGTTCTATCAATTGGAAATCTAGTCGATATCTGCCGTGTATCTAATCCATCTCTGCTTTAGACTCATATAATTCTAATCGATTGGGTGCCGTGGCTGCTGCGAATCAAGCGGCCGGGTAAGCCGATCAACTGGCGAACGTTGGCGAAGAAGTGGAGTTTGCGCAAGCAAAAGAATCTTCTAATCGAGGCGTGTAACGGTGGTCCTAACAACGGTGGATTTCGAACGGATTTTATGGGCTGCGACACGATGAGCAACTTGGCGCCTATGCTTATTCGTCTCCAGCTCGACCCATTGACGAAAGACGATCCAGCGCTACACGCTCGCCTTCTTATGCTGCAACGAATTCACACCGAGCTCAAGGTAAGGATCATCTTCTCTTCGCTTAAGATTTATCGTCCCCCCCCTACCTCAACTTGAAACCTCTGGATAATGTCACTTAGCTTGAATCTATTTTCGTCTTCCAGTGAGAGACCCACAGACTTGAGGCCTTCTAATTGAAAAAAGTGTATTTTTCACTCTTTAATTGTAACTGGTACACGTAGCGCAGTCGTTCAATATTTTTCTTCTATTACATTTTACATTTACCTAATGTGTTTCCAAATATATTGATATTACGATTGCGCGTTTTTAACCACGAGAGAGAGGATTTCGTCCCGAGCAAAGGCAGAAAAACAATTGAAAATTTCAAATACTTTATTTCAGGTTATGCGTAGGCGCTATGAGAAAAGCGATGATGCTGAGCACTGGAAGCATGAATGGAAGTTTGCTGCGATGGTGATTGACCGCTCCTGTCTGTACATGTTCGTTCTTTTCATCATCGGTGCAGTGTGTTTGATCGTTTTACGCGCTCCGTACCTTAATGCATGAGCTGTTTCATGAAGAAACATGGAGGAGTTTATTGATAAAATGAAGATGCACATTTTGATTCAGAGCGTAACATAGAGCACAGATCTACATTGAAAAGTACACGTCACGCAATAATGTATGGAGCAGAAAAGAGAATTCCGCATGTCGATCCAACAATGAAGATTGTGAAAAGGAAGAGACACAGCCGGTCGATGACCATCGCGGCGAATTTCCAATCGTTTGCTGCTGCATCCTCTTCGTCCGCTTCCAGCATGCGTTTTGTCATAAACTGCAATCGTCGATATTGACCAAAGAACAGATTGTAATTTTGGTTAAGTCCTGCTTCAGAGTACTGTGGAAAAGACAGCGCGGACGGTTGTTCTGTCTGCGGACAAAAGAGAGGCGCTCATTTCGGCAACGCGCGAACGGCTATGGAAAGCGTGCGCGATTAAATGGGCATATCCAAAGACTTTGTATTAAAATGTGCGCCTGGAATATTGTGAAATACTGTGCGTCCGCCTTTTAAGAAGTAAGTAAGCATCCACATCATTAACTGTCATAAATTGACTGCCTTTATTGTTCAAGGACAGAATAGACAGTCTGTCTTTTCCGCATGCTTAGAAGCAAGACTCTGGCTGCTCAGCCTTTTTTACCGTCAGCTCGTTATAAATTCGCTGCAGAATGAGCAGGGTGGCCTGTTGGCCAACATCCAAGCTAGTCGCAGTTCCCGCAGCCAGCAACTTTAAACAGTGATTGATCCGTCGTTCAATGTCGAGTGAATTGTGTCTAAAAGAGTGTCAGCAATACTACCGTATATGCTGAGCAAAGCTGAGTTTGCAGCGTGCCGCAAATGCACGCTATTCTTTGAACGCACACGCAAAACACTTAGGGATGCATGGGCTAGTCGTAATACCACCGCCTTAGACAGCTGAAAGGTAAATACAAACCTGGACCCTTCTTCGACCTCTTTGACGTTGCGAATTAGTGACTCGCTCTGTTTCTTTTTATCCTTTGACCATGGCAAAAGCGACGGCAAAGTGTTCCAGGACAAAGGCACACCGGGTCTTTCCATGCACAAGCAGTACGGCATCCAGTAGAGCATGACTGAGCGCGTCTTAAGTCCATTATGTATTGCAGTGAAACAACTATTACAAATATTAAATGTACCAGATTGCTCATTTCGTGTGTTTCCGGGGTACGGTAGTGCAGATTGAGAACGTATACTGTGAAGCCAGTAGCTGCCGTCACCACCACCATACAACAAGAGAAGAATATACCTACATATTAAATCAGAATATGAACGAAATTTCCACAATTCAGCACTTACCCAGTAACGGCACGGCTTCAGAGGTAGGCGGCGACATCTCAGAAACGATACTCAAGAAGAAGCAAATTGATAAAAGTACGGTGATCTCTAAAAGAGTCCAGATGTTGCACAAGTCATCAGGTTACCGTGGTATTCGAACACTGACGTAGGGTAATTTTCTCGCCGGCGTCAGGTGGCAGAGTGAATCCGAGTAGTGTCATCAAAGTTGTCAGAATGCATGGCATGATCAGATTGAAGCCGTAGTACAAAGTGCGCCTTCTCATGTGTAGATAGAATGTTAGATCCGGATAGGGTTCAGGACAGCAGTCGTAAAATTTCTCGCTGCGTTCCACAGTTGTTGCTGAAGACATCAAAAATCATGAAATACGAGAGCGATTCGAGTCACGGACGGCGGAACTAAAGTTGCCCTTTCTTAAGCGGCGAGGGAGGGGGTGGTGCAGCGCGTTTTTGACTTCCGCCAACATATGAGTTATCAATTAGAGAGGCAGAAAGGTGGATATTGTTTCACTTGTAAGAAACGCGGAAAAGACAGTGTGGTTACACGAAATGTCCATTCTGTCTACGAATAAAAAACATATGGTCACTCGACGATGCGCACATGGCTAAGGACAGTCCACGTGCGTCCAAATTGGCGTGTCCGAAGCCGCTTGTACAAGTGAGCACTACAAAATAGTAAAATATTACGCGCCGCGCATGCCATTCTATTCGCGAGCACGCGTCCATTTTGTGTTCGATTGTATCCGCATCAGCTCGTCAACGATCTATCTTCTGCTCGCTGTCAGAATAGACAGTTTGCACTGTCTTTTCCGCACTGCTTACAAGTGACAGTTATACAAGAGACACTAAATGACGATTCAAACTTTCTATTACTCAAAATTCGTCCGCATAGTACTCAAACTGAGAGAGAGCATGGTGAAAGACCACGTCCAACTCTTGCTTTAATTCAAAGCAAAATTGTTCGGTTGCTTAAAAAAGAGTAAAACATAGGATTTACATGGCAGAGCCCATTCTCCATTAGGAAGATATTCGCTGATGTCGAAGCCGCCTTCCGCAGGTTGCAAGTCCAACTTGAATCCATCGTACGTCCAAGATCCAAACTGTAAACAACTTGTATTCTATTAGTTCGCATAACGAGTGCAAATGATTTTCGTAGTTCCTATTGTCAGTCAAGCGGCGGTGTTCGCAATGCGTCGAGCAATCAATATTGCTATAATAACGGCTGACAAAATGCATTTGATCGATGAATTGTGAACATTACATAAGCATCATTCAATGACTATTAATAATCATTTTATGTGAAATTATTATTAATATATTTTATGTGAAATTCTATGTTAAATAAGGAAAAATCAACGACTTTATTGTACTTTTTTGCTGTCAGACCGAGAATTTGGAGCTTGAGAAGGACAGCAACAGCATTAGAAGCATAGTAACTCAAATTCGCGGGTTAAGTGTTCGCAAAGAGATCAAAATGTTCTGTAATGCATCATTACCTTGAAGAAGCACTTTTGCTCGTCGAACGGAAACCATTTGATGTCAATTTTGCAGCTGATTTTGAATATGCCGGGTGGAATCCATGAAACGACTCCAGTGTGATAAACAACCTGTAAATTATTAAATGCACTCGCTAAAGGTCTAACAGTTTTCAAACATCTCTATTATTCTGCAGTAAATGTTCGATATGTCCAATAAAACTTTTCGTTGCATGCAACAGAGGTACGTATGATTAACGACCGACCGTCCAAACTTTTCATATATTTATCAAGAAGTATACAAAATCGTGATGCGTTATGCATTCTTGCTAATTGTATGAGAATTTCGGCCGCTGTTGCTTAACGCCATCTTGCCCCCAAAAAAATAGCAGGTCGTACCATATTTGTTGGATATGTGGAATCAAAGTTCGAATCAACGCTGAAATTCATGATTGCAGAAGCACACAAAGAGCATATAAAGGATTACTGCCTTTCTACCTGTTGTACAGCAAGACGTCAGGTTTCCAAATTTCGCCTGCTGGAAAGCGGACATCGCTGATGTTTGCGTACTCACTTATATCCCATCGCAGTTTGTAGTCGGTCCAGCTCTACATTAAGATCTGATCAGCCTCCAACAACAGCAAAATGTGAACTACTTACATAGTCCAGCCAGGCGTTTACGTGAAGAATTTGATTCTGTAACAGATCGTTGGCATCGGTGAGCAATTGCAAAAGGTGACAAAAGATTAGCATGAAAATTATTGGCTGTTGCACAGTTAATAATTAATATTTGAACAACAAAGATTATGTCAGTCTCAGTTTAGTAAATTTTTGGATCTTCGGAATAAGATTAAAGCAAAGAAAACAGGAGGCTTTGGATGCCCCTAATCTTCTTTACTGGTGTGAAACACCTGCTTTGAGTATGACAAATAAAAACCAGGTGTCTCAGGATTAGTTTCATTTACAGTTTAAGCTAATAAGAATAGTGAAATTAAAAATTGAAACTATAGTTAAATTTTGCAGTAGGTTCAATATCAATTAAGACATTCAACTGTTTGATAAACTGATAACAATGTACAGACTTGAGGCTCGATGCAAGTCTACAACGGCTTTGCTTATGTCTCGAGAGCTTCCCCTCAAGCGTGCAAATGAGAATATTTCAGCATTTTACCTTCTCGTCGACGTCAATTAGTTGCTGCAAGCTGACTTTCAGGTAGACGGTGACTGGCAACGAGTGATTCTCGACCGGCCGTTCCAAAAGGTTGTAGCCACGCTTCAGGTCGTCGTACAGT
>NIUQ01005661.1:0-10269 GCA_002796945.1 Plectus sambesii
AGTCAGCAGTTACGAATCGCTGCCTCTTACAAGGAGTACTGCGGTCGCCTCTAACTGAAAGTAATATACTGTATATTGTTTTCAGCTACCTATGACAAGTCGCTTAGCGTTAAGTTTGTTACAATGCCAACAGTTATAATTTGCAGCCAGCTGTCATAGACAACTTTACGACAATATGCGGTATATTTCTTTCTGTTAAAGGTTACCGCAGTTCCCCTTTAAGTGATTCTCAAGCGAAAGAATTTTGGCGAGAACTTTGAGTTTCACCGCATCAAGGATACGAGAAATGATATATTTTTGAACGCCTGACGCAAGATTGTTAACTTGCGCGCATCAATTTTCGGAATTATAATCCTACACATTCTTATCAGATCAGTAAGCATCTTGCGCCTATGCCAGATGCGCATCAATGACAATCAGGTTGCTCAACATACTATAATTACAATATTAAGGTTTCGCGCAAATTTAAAAAGAAAGGATTATTAAATTTTGTATGCGTCCTAGTTCCTATCCAGAAACTTTTGAACGCTTGATTGCTATTCCAAATACTTATAAATGACCCCCCGCTGTATGAAATATAAATTTTGCATTATAAAAACAATATGAGAACAATATAACGAGGTACAGCATTAAAGCGTCGCAAAGCAGAGCGTAGGAACCAGTCTCGTTTATGCATTAAAAGAACATTCGCATGATCGCGCATAAACAACTAATTCTCGGTGCAAAGGTAAAGAGCTCGAAAGATAACTCTGAAATAAAGACAAATTACGATTGACTATTTGATAGAATCCCGAGCAACTGCGCTCGAAATTCGTTCATTCAGATCACTGATGAGTTCGTCGAAATATATAGGGTGTTGCAGAAGGAACTATGCAGAGGAGGTGGCTAGTTACTTTCGGGATACTCACTATACCGCTTACCCGACCACTCGCTTCCAACTGCCGCAGCGCGAGCTTGAGCAGCTCGGCTGAGCAAAGTTTAGACTGGAGCAAAGGCCTTGGTGGTCGTCCAAAAACAGTGCATCGTCCAGCCGTCGAGAAACAATCAACGTCGAAGTTGGTTAGTTGCCAGGCAAAGTTTTCAACTATCAATCGGCCGTCGATCCGTGCGAGGCGTTTCTCGTGCTCGGCCAGCTGGAATGATGGTATACATAGCATGATAACGATACATATTTACGGCATATACAGTCAACTGCGTTTATAACGCCTGGCTCTATAACGTCGCTGGCTTTATAACGTCGGTCCTTGGCTGGTCCCGTGTACTATGTTTTGTACAGGGCTAACTGCCTCTATAACGTCGCTGTCTTTATAACGTCGGTCTTTGGCCGGTCCCTTGACCGACGTTATAAAAGCAGTTGACTGTATACCATGCCTGTAACAGGAGACAAGATTGACGCTTGCGACATCATGAAAGTATGAGGAAGCATCCAAAGTCCCACTCTTTTAGGCGGAAATAAGCACTTTCGCACTAAACTTAAAATTCTTGCTCAAAATTTAACTTCGCTTTGCAGCGTTTAGATCATTTTTTAATACTTCTTTCTCCTAAATCTTTAATGCATTTCTGACATTCTACAGTTGGGCCAGGACGCTGCTCGAGGTTCTGTCAATTATAAACATAAAGTCAAATAAATGAATCGCGTTCCCACCAAAAGTCACTTCTTTGGAAAACCGCCAATCATAGGGTCGGTCTTATATCCCGTAATTTAGCTTTAGCCGTACTTAAGGCAGTGCTAGAGAATACTCGTTAATGACCTAAACTAAAGTGCGCGATATGAAACTGACCTATGGTGAGTGGCCAGCCATGTCAAAATAAATCACAAAAATACAAGTGTCCTCATATAAAAATAAATAAACCATACCACGCAGGTCGATGACAGTTGTTTGAAGCCGTCAATGAAAGCCCCCTCGCGACGTCCCAATTGTGACATTGCCATCCAAGGGATCGGCATGAGCCGTCGCGGAATCAATCGTCGTTTGGCGCTGATAGAGCGAAGTCGAATTATCTCTAGAAACTGCTGAGAAGTGCCTTCTTTCACTGCCTCTATTGCAGCCTATAAGTTGCTTTCTTTCGTTAAGAAGGCGAACTGAGAGAACAATTTGCAAACAATGGCTTCATAATTGTTAATATTATTACTGAAATAGATCACGATTTCAATTTTTAAAAACTGAATGAAAATTATTCAAAACTCGAAACTATTAGTATAAGTAGGCTGTATCCATGATGTAATGGAATTAGTTGGAGCCAATTCGACTCAAACTCAAACATCAGCTCTGATTGTTAGCTGTCAGGTCAATCATAATTCCATTCCCATATATTCAATCGCAACCGTATGGAGCCTTGAAACAGCCTGAGACCATCACTGCTGCTTTTAACTGTAAACATGAAATCGTGCACTCTTACCCTCAAATTTGGCGCGCAGTTTCGGTATGTCGCAAGATTAAATTTCATGACTCGTAGCTGGCGGTCGATAAAGTACTTTGAGCATTCGAAAATCTGTTGCACCACAGACAGTGACGGTTTCTGTAGCGTATCAAAACATCTTTCAGTCCCATAATCAGCGTGAAGGAGAGCCAACTCGTTTGAACTGATGCCAAGAAATCCGCAACAGACGACGTAGATCTAAATAAACATTGCACAGTTCAATTAGTCACATAGTGTACTATCGGTACCATGTACTACCTTATTCTGTTATGTGAGGCAATCATTATAGCAGGAAAACTAATTAATTTATTATAAAATATGCGTCTTAGGATTCACATATATTTCTACTATGTGCAACAAAATTCTCCATTTCATGTGAGGAATATGCATGTACTGACTCTTACTAATCAAAATTTAGTCTAAACGTGCGTGCATACGCATATGACATCAAAAAGATTGTATTCCACAGCTAAAAATTGAAAAATAGCTATATTCATACACAGAATCCATAGTACAGTCAAAACCGGATAAGCGGACAAACCGGAGAAGCGAACAAACCGGATAAGCGGACATTTTTCTCTTGCTGGGTCAATGTCCGCTTATCCGGTTTTGACTGTAAAAGAAAATTTGAAAAATACAATATAACCTCCAAATTAACCTATGTAATGAGTCAGATTTACCTCCGAATTGCCCGCCTTGCTTGAAGCGGGTTTGAGAAAGCGAACGCTTGAGAAGTGATCCATCAAGAAGGCGATTAGACTAACGCTAAATGGTTCGCAAGTAGTGAATTTCTTCAGAATGAAACAGCCATTCGGTCGCAGCGTCGACAGCGCCACTACCGTCTCGCAAAACTGTAGTGGAAAAGTTATCCGTTCTTGTTCCGCAGGGTCATCCTGAATCAGGCAAATTAGACCGGGATGACATGGAAGCATGAAGTATAGACGTTTTTTGAGAGGATAAAGAGAATTCAAATAAAACACCATGACGTCCAATTTATAGACCTCCGAGTTACGAAATATAATCACAGAACAGTGCATGAACAACTACTCTGAAGTCTGCGGTTACAGAGAAAACAGAGCTTGAATATCAAGTTATTTTCTGATCGTCGCGAGGCGACTTGATTTCCTGGTTCCCCCACTTAATAATTTCAATTATAAACGTTATTTGACTGGTACTCATGCTGCTAATTTATTTAGATTGGAAAGTCTCGCTTGACTTAAAAGGTTATACGAATGAAAAGTAAAAATTCTCAAAAGACAAAATATAAGCAGACGAACCTGACAATCAATGCTTCCATCCGCAGTAACAAGATGAAAGCCATCACCTTGCTTCATTGCTGATATGTCTTTTTCAGTCAATCGCAACAGATTGCCACTATTATCGGGACCAAACAGCCATCGGTCTGAAATTCAAAAATCAAGAATAGAAAATGTAATAAGGGCACGCACAATATTCCGTTTTTATAGTCACGACGCTAATGAACTGATAAAAAAGTAAGTCCATGTCTCAAATGAACTTTTACAAACTGTTATATTGTCTGACTGTTCATTTAATCAATAGTTTTGGTCAGGAGCCAAGTTTGTCCATGATTTCGCTCCCCAAGTAGGATTACTGCCACTTGGGCGGACACTGCGTATTTCTTCGAACAGAAGAGAGCGTAAAATTCAAATAATATCATTCACGCATATTTTCACTGATTATTTAACCCATTCACAAAACTATTCTTTTCTCTCAGCTGGACCCGAACTCGTTCTAACGAAGCCTAAATTCTAAGCCAAAATCTCAAAAGAACGCGCTGCAAATAGAAAAAATGAAATCAAGATTTACCAGTTGAGATGCTTGCTAAGTAGGCGTCACAGCCACTAACCAAGGAAAATGTCAAAGTCAAAAAGTACTATGTCAAAAAACATTTCATTACTGATTTTCTTAGATTATTTTGCTGTCACTGCATTAAGTAGCATTCAAATTGCCGCATCTGCGGAACCAGGCAGAGCGTAAGTTAATAAATTTTATTGTTTAATACATGGGGCGCTGGTGAAAAGTGCATCAACTGTGACGCGAACTCAAATTGATTTCTCAACATCGCCGAAATAAAAATAACATCGAAAGAAAACAATAATAAAAGAAAAAAACCGAAAAGAACAGTACCGAGAGTGTAGAAAATAAGGCGATCGTCGCCTACAGTCCACTGAGGGTCATTCGCTTCACAAAAAGGATTGAGAGTGGTTGCCTGCCAGATCCATTCTAAACTGCGCCGTCTGAGAACGATGAAATGATTCAAGGCCGAGATGAACGCGCCCGGAGCCTCGCACAAATGAAGAGATCTGAAATGATACCTAATGAATTTATACTATTTTTACTTGAATAAGGATACCTTTCAAGTTTAAAAAAGGACGTTTTCACATCAAAAAGGATATTTTTCAGTTCAAATCAATATAGAAAATGGCATGGTTAAACAGAAACGTGTTTTCGTTAAAGTGGAAATAATATTAAAATATTAGTGCTTGCAAGCAACCGAAAATTAATCAATGGAAGTATGTCGGCTAAGGCAAGGCAGATATATCATACAATATGATATCATAATTTCTAAAACGTTAATTCAGTATGCTGGGCAGTAAATACTTTTGATTAGGGCTGTAACGGGGACGGGGAATTCGGAATTCCGGGGACGGGGAATTTCGGAGACGGGGACAAAATCAGATTCCGGGGACGGGGAATTTCGGGGACGGGGACAAATTGAAATTCCGGGGACGGGGAATTTCGGGGACGGGGACAAAATTAAATTCCGGGGACGGGGACGGGGACGGGGAATTCCCCGGGGACGGGGGATTCCCCGTCCCCGTTACAGCCCTACTTTTGATGTTCGTACATAATTTTGTCATCAATTAAAGCGTCTCCCCTTAGTTCCACGCAGTGTGCCTCAGAATCAAACATGTTGATACAATAACAATAACTCAAGCAGAACATAACTATGATACTCTGCCTATAAGAGGACGAGGGTGTTGGAAACTAGGGAACAGAATCAGGGTTGAGCTTTAATTCAAATTTGCGTCAGAATTTCGATCGGAGTAAGACGAAGAATGAAACTTTCAAATAAAATCTGCATTATGTACACTGCAAAGGATGATAGTTTCATTTAAATAAATGCATACGCGTAAATTTAGCAACAACTCTCAAATTTCACAAAAAAAGGCATGGGGTTGCAACAGGGATGAGGAACATTGCTGACACTTTTTTCAGTCCTTTACCTTTACTCCATTTTAACTTTAAGAATTACTCTAATTAAATTTTTCAAAATATACACCTGAAATCACCTTCCAGCGGCAATAACTCGGGACATCTGATGAGTATTTCGTAGAACTTGCAGAACGCCTGTGTGCACAATTCTGGATGACAGTGTTTCCGCACATCCTTGATAAAACATCCCGCGGGATTTGTCCAACCAGTATGATTATGCCAATCACTCATATCCTTATCACTCAGCTCCGATTTAACCTGAAAAATATGATCTTAAAATCCAGTACACAATCTTGAGAACACATAAATTACAAAAGAAATACAGTGCATATACTGATTTGAAATAATTTTGGCTATAGTTTATTATTTAGTTGCAAAGCATATAGTAACGTTCCTTATTATGCTGCAAAGCTTTCATGAAAAAGTTCCCTTAATGCTAATGTGACAGGTTAGTTATAAGCGTAATCATGTTTATTTCGCCCTACGATAAATTGTATCGGACTTGACAATAAAATGAAACCACCGAAATCGCTCTTTTAAGCGTACATCATTCAACGTAGTTTTTAGCTGCATAAAATCAACCGCTGCTGGAAATTCTGAGGTTCCTTCAATCACTGCGTCTGCACAATGCTTGCTTGTTTGATCCTCTAAGGAAGTACTCTTTCTTTCACTGCTTGCACCATCGTCTCTAAGAAAATATTCCTTTTTAAAGAGCTCGCTCGCAATCTGCTGATATGGATCGATCATTTCTCCCATTTCGTTCTTTTCCATACTCTCCTGAAAGAAAAAGGGTACTCAGAAACGTTGCAGACCTCACTCACTATCATACACTGTAAATCGGCGGCAATATTTTTCGCCTCAACTGCTTTAAGGTAGCATCACTGGCGGGTATGGTTAATCTGACGAAATTATTTCTCCATAATCTTTCGAAACGAGCAAAGAAAAAGAAATTAAGATAACATAAAATCAAATTGAAAACACTTTTTTAACCTTCATTCATTACCACAATACAAACGACGAAAGAGCGCCCATCGAATACGATAACAGAAGTTAACGTGCTAGGACCCATGAAAACTAAACGTACATTTCAAGTACCTTTATTTTTTGAATGCTTGTCTTAAATCGATCGCGATGAGTTCTGAATTTCGTTAAGTTGTTTCCCCGCTTCATCACATTTCATTCGATTTATTACACTTCAAAGTTACATTTTATGGATGAAAGGATAGCGGCTCACTAATATTTCTGCCAGTTGTATTGAGCGTGAATATGAATGTACCGTTTATCTCTTTCATGTTTTTTCCGCGTGAATATTATCAAATACCCCAGAGTTTCGCTCGCTCATTGATATTGTTCATCCTTAACCACTTCATGACATTAGACCGGTTACTTAATTATACACCATCTCACGTTATTGTTGAGAACAAATGTTGACTAAAATTGGAATACGGTAACATAGTTTTGTATAAGAGAAATGGACGGCCCAAGATCCTCAGTAAAGGATATCGAAGACGGTAATAAAGTATTGGTAAATTATTTCTGCATAAATTGAGCATTGAAGAAGCAAATCATTCAAACTGTCAATAAAAACTGAGCTATGCTGTCAGTGATCATATTCATGGCGCGCTAAAACGTGTAATCGATTAATCGATTTCATAGCGGTAGCTCTGATCAAATAGTATGAAGAGGTCACTGAATAAACTCTGTGTCTTCCTTTCTTCTACACACCTCATCATGTAAACGTAGGAATATTTGTTATTCAGCACTTTTGCAATGATAAAAAAATTTTCCGCGGACGATAAATCAAGTGGTACGATGTTATGAAACAAATCATAAACTTGATAATTTCACGCAAATATCCGCCGTCAGTCGCTTAACTAACTAATGCTATTTACAATTTTTGCAGTGTTACATCCGGCACGTAGCAACGGCCCACAGAGAACAGTTCGATCTCTATTGGTTGTTTGTATTTGAGATCAAAAGTCAACGTCGCGGTTTAACCAAAGCGCAGCACAAGAAATCGTGGGCGACACAAGGTACTTCTATTCAAATGACATCACTTTAGTAGGCGAAAAACCTGCGCGCCAACGCAAAGTAAAGAGAAGAGAGGGATCAAAACTGGATCTCAATGGGGAGCAGAGAACCCAGAAATGTACTATATAAGCAAACAGAAAAACTGTTCAATCATAATACTGATCATTCACTTGAAGAAAGTGGCAGACTACCATTGAATTTAATCGACGTTCGAAGAATGAAGACTGCTTTACTGGTGAGCATTAATATTTTGTAATTAATCTTTTACTTCTTCATAGTGTCATCTAAATCAATTATATCACTGCTAATGATTATACAGAACTTTAATAAATAAATGAGAATGCTGCAGATTATTAAAGTAAAGATATCCATAAGCGACGAAACCCAATCATTGTCAAATGACTAATTAAGGAAATAGGAAAGTTTACGGAAGCATTATGTTAGGAATGACAAGCCAAATTGTATGATCTGATAAAAGAAGCACTGAAACGAGACTAATTTCAGATTGCGATTGCTGTTGTTTCGGTCAGCTCAAGCACGCCTCCCGTTAGCGGTGGAATGAGTTGGTGCGATTATGCGAGAGCCGTTGGTCGCGACATGACCGGCTGTAGCAATGAACCGCCAGTCAGCATTCTCCCAGCACCACCACAAATCCTGCCCGCTATCAATCGTAAGCAGCATTTCCTCTCATTTTCTTGTATGATTAACCATGGCTACAGTTCCAAACTTTTTAAAGTTTTCTTTAAATGCTTCATATAGCTTTGTTATACCAGTCTGATTCACCATGATTATCTCACCTCAAATTCCCCCATTCCGTCCAATGACATAAAAGAATTGAGCTTGCAGCGTGCGCGAAAATATTCTGCATCGCGACCACCACTTGCGTCAACGGTCAATGCGTACCACTTTCCAGTGGTTCTTGTCCCGCCAATGAAGAGTTCGTATCGTGCTCAACCTGCGAAACACCCTGTGGCAAATCGAATGTCGCTTGTCCGCTGATGTGCGGCCCACCGAAATGCGAATGCGTCGCTAGTAAAGGATTCGCCCGCGACAGCAATGGCCGCTGCGTTCCTCAATCGCAGTGTCCCGCTGGCAATAATCCAGGAAAATGTAAGAACACAATTATTCCATGAATAGCGCTCTTTCTTGTATTATGCAGTACTCAAATATTTAGCGGGCAACATGCTGTAACTTCACAAATAACGCGATGTTATTAAATTTGGTTTTACTGCCTGAAAAATCATGTTAACTGTGAGAAAATTCAAATACCGTAAACTAAATTCTGTAAACTTGCAAGAAAAGGATAAAGCGAAGATCCAAAAGAATATCTTACGATGAAAGTTTAAATGACTGCGTTTTCAGCTGTCGGATGCGCAGCAACCACCTGCCTTACTGGTCAACGCTGCGTCGAGGAACAAGTGCAATGTTACGTTCCACCCTGTTATCCGATTACAACCTGCGTCCCGATCAGCGGTTAAATGGGAACATCTCTCGTTAGTTTGATGAAACTGTTATTTATTATCGATGAATAAAAATCGTCAACTCATGTCTAAAAATCTCAGCTATCAAAATAATACACCAAGCCAGCACATGAAGCAAAAAAAAACTCACACTGCCTCAGTCCTGAAAATCAGGGAGTCAAAACAAATACAAGACCACAGCACAAGGCGTTGGTTTCACAGCGACGAGCATGCCACTGATGGAATCTTGGATGAGCAAAACGATCGTCGTTGCTTCAGAGATACTTTGTTCAAATGTAGAGGGTGTAACAAAAACCACTCAATATGTTAGTTTTCTGATATCCCCGCGAAAACGCAACTAATGTTGGCGGTTATTTGTCTCTGACAAAGCAATGTTTAACTAAAATTTTCTTCATTTGATTCTTAAAATTGGTTCATGTGTCGTCATTTTATGTTGGTTTGAAAAATTTGAGATTTTAAACTTTAAAAATTTCTTCTAAAGTTTGTAAATATTCATTAGGATCTCTCATTCAGCTATGAAATAACCTTAACTGAAATTAAACGTGTTTCCTTACTTTTGGCCCATCATGGTCAACTTGGTGTCTTATTGTACTGCCATTATGGAAACGTCATGTAACGTATATGCGCGTGTTACTGACCTTGTAACTGTGCCCAAGAGCTTCCAAAGACCGCATCTGTCTACCGCAAAAGAAAAAGCCACAACGCTTGCACTTAGCGTCAGTTATAGCAAACTTATTGTTTTCATTTGATCCATCCTCTTACAAGCAGACTTGCCTGGGAGCCGGACAGTTGACCAACTGGACAGTAGACCAACTAGGACAATTGACCAACTATACAATTGACCAACGGACAGTTGACCAACAGACAGTTGACCAACTGGACAGTTGACCAACTAGGACAATTGACCAACCTGATATATAATATTCGCATTTTGCTTGTATTCCACAGTTGCTCTCATTTCTGCTCTGCTATCTCTGAGCCTTCACTTCTCAACTACATTTTTGTGTTTCCATCTGCGAACTTTTGTGTGGCAGTGTGTCATTGCGTATTACTGTGTACGTTCTCTCTTGCTCTACTATGGGTGACCGTCTTGAGTTGA
>NIUQ01005662.1:0-10283 GCA_002796945.1 Plectus sambesii
TTGATAGACTCGCAACTCTTCCTAGAATTCGATGCTTCCTGGCCGATTTTTCGCACCTCACGCTGCGTAAGCTTCTTCTTTCGACCAGCTTTGTTCTTTTTTGTGCCGTATCGTCTTGTATCATTCAAATAATTCCTTACAACCCTGTCCGATCGATTGATTCTACGCGCGATTTCTCGAAATCCTCGGCCTTCTTCTCGTAGCGCTTCAATTTGTCCAATTTCTCGTTCGGTAAGCTGTTTACCGCGCGGCATAGCTTCGAAAGACGTGCGAAGAAAAATAAAATTAATAAAGGAGAAGAAGAAAGCCAAAAGACTGCCAAAAATTATATAAAATATACGCATTCATAAAGTGCGGCTATAATTGTGCAACAACGAAATATTGGAATTGCGCCAAAACTAGAGTATTACGGTATTAAAAAATTCAAAATCTTGGTAATTCTATGGTTTTCAGACCCGCTGAATAACGTCGTGCAAAAATTAGGTACAGGTTTTTTAGTGAAACGCCTAAAACACCCATTTTGGGGGTGCGGCTATAATTTTGCAACACACTGTAGAGCAAAGATTAGACGCACGTGCGCTGGGCAGGTTGTCTACGCCCATCTTTGCAGAAAGATTCAATGTCCCATATCCAAAATATGGTGCCGTCTACTGCGAACAAATTGAACCTTCAATCTCTGATCACAAAAGAAGAGTTCATAGAACTAAAGGATGTACGAGTGGAGAAATTTCCGGAACAAATATATAAAATTGGTGAAGGAGCAACTGGAGAGGTTTTCCTCTTCAAACTTGAAGATGGAAGTTTGCATGCAGGCAAAAAACCAAAAATTAACCTTTACAATAAACCACCAGAAGTAGTAAAGCATATAAAAAAGGTAAGTAGCCATTGAAGTAGCAAAAATAGCAAAGCAGACAGTAAAAGAATATAAGAGTTAATGATGTAAATTCGTAAATCATATTCTAACGCAAAAATACAGGGTGTTTCAAATAATAGTACCGATTAGAATCTTGAATAACTTTGATTGCGTGGTCGGATTTGAGTAAATCCAACGGCATTAGACCCCTCCTGCTCTAGGATTTTGTTTTTATATAGTTTTCAAGAAATTTCGTGTCGGGACCAAAATTTATGTTTTTGGACCGTAACTTTGCTCAAAGATGTATAATTGGCCCAAAATTAACATTTTTGAGACCTAAACAATCCGGGGAATGGGATAATTTCAATGTTAAGACATTTTCGTTATTGGACCAAAAAATCGATTATAAATTCTCAACAAGAAAATTTTTAAACTTTGATATTGATCCATTCCCCGGATTGCGTAGGTCTCAAAAATGTTAGTTTTGGGCCAATTGACCATCTATGAACAAAGTTACGGTCAAAAAATAAAAATTTTGGTCACTATACGAACAATGTTGAAAAACCTAAAAAAACAAAACCCTACAGCAGGGGAAGTCTAACGCCGTTAGATTTACTCAAATTGGACCATGCAATTAATAATTATTCAAGATTCAAATCGGAACTATTATTTGTAACACCCTGTACATCGACCCGTAGTTTTTAGCACTTGCGTTACTCTCTCAGTGAAATTAAAATACTTCACAAACTCAGTCATGAAAGGATTATCAAATTCTATGGATTTTACTTGGATGAAGACCAAATAATAATTTTCATGAAAGCCATGAGAGGATCTGTGAAAAATGAAATCAACCAAAAAAATTGCTTATCAGAAATGGAAGCTATGCATTATTTTACACAAGCAGCTGAAGGACTTGCATATTTGCATAGCAGAAAACCGGCAGCAATCATTCATCGCGACATAAAATGTAGAATATTTTACTTTGACAGAAAAATTTTGTGATACTGATTGTAAGTAATGTCATTTGAACAACTGGTTTAACGAGAAACTTGGGAAAAAGGGATAATGATGATTTAAATGACTATGATGCAACTTTTGACTGATACTGACAAGATATGAAAGGCGCTGTAATTTCAAGATTTGAAGGCAGTGGTAGTCATGTAAATCATGTCAATAAAATACCGTATTTACGGAATTAGTAGGACACGCTAAAATAGTAGCACACGCGGAAATAGTAGCACAGTGTAGAGGGGGATTGAAACAATAGTGGCACATGTGCCACTATCTTTTGGGTATTGACTGGGGTCAGGACTATCTCAGAGCCGATGATGATGTTAGTGATTGCGATTTGATGGTCTTTTAGCAACTGTGAACTGGTATTTTCTAAAATGTAGCTATTTTGTTTATTAAAGTACTATTTTCCGCGTCCTGGTGATGATGGAATATGTTGAGGAGGAAGTTGAACTAATAGTAGTACACGGTATAGAGAGGGTTGAAATAATAGTGGCACACGCGGAAATTGTAGCACAGGGTAGAGGGTGATCGAAACAATAGTAGCACTGTGCTACTATTTCCGTAAATACGGTAAGCATGAAAAGGATTCCCATGCTAAACTAAACCTCTAGATTGTTTTCCTCTACACATTTCTCTAAACGATATATATAAATAGGGGTGGTTCTAAAGCTAGCCCTCCTAGAGGTACATTCCGTCAATTTTAGCGTTACCAATTTGCAATGTATTAAAAGATAATCAATAATCATTAACTGTTTTCATATGGTACTGGTGTTGTTTGGGTAGATCTTAACATCCAGAACACAGCCAAAGCAAAACTTTCTTAATTTAACAAAACTAAAGATTTTTCTTTTTTTGATTCTTAAAGAGTAGTTTCGGCCAGATCTTTGCATAGCGACCTGAAGCTGAAAAGGGGTAAACCAGTCGGATCGCTATCCCCATTCTGGCCCTTTAAAATGAGTAAAAATATAAAATATAGCAAATTATTGAGCAAATATTAAGCGTCGCGAATCGCCATTATAATTTCAGGCGAAAACTTGTTGCTTACTGAGGAATACAACATAAAGTTAGCGGATTTTGGATTAACTATTGATTTAGCCATAAGCAGTGGTTCAGTTTCAAATCTATCAACTACCTCAACGTCTTCAGCAGAAACTTACCTCTTCAACGCCCCAGAAATAATACAAAAAATAGGTGAATCAAAAGAATACGGCAGAAAATCAGATATTTGGTCAGTTTCGCTTTAAATTCTGTGTCCACAAAATTTAAACAAAGGATAATTTTCAGGTCCCTTGCCTGCACCCTAGTTCAAATGATCAGTGGGGAACCTCCTTACAGGGATTTGACATTCTACCAGTTTATTCAACAATCTTCACCAACTTCAACTAATCCATTAAGTTACTCAGGCGAACTGTTACCATTAGCAAGTAATGCAATCAAAGCGCTATTAAGCTCCTTATTCATTACTGATTTCAAGAGCCGTCCAAGTGCAAAAGGTGTGCTTAATCTTGCGCATGACTCAATCAATACGATTATAAATGCAATAATGGATACAAGTAGTCTTTCGAAACTTAACAATACAACTAAAGAAAAAGGCAGATCTCAATCTAATGAAAGGTCATGGCAGTGGTACAGGAAAATTGCAGCGCAAGGTTATGCAAGCGTAGAATTCAATCTTGGTTTGATGTATCAGGATGGACGAGGAGTGCTTAAGTCTGATGAAGAGGCTGTCAAATGGTACGCAAAATCAGCAGAACAAGGATGTGCGCGTGCACAATTTAACTTAGGATTTATGTATGAAAAAGGGAAAGGTGTGTCTCAATCATATGAACAGGCTGCAAAATGGTACATGAAATCAGCAGAACTCGGTTTTGCAAATGCACAGTTCAAAATCGGTTTAATGTATATGCTTGGACAAGGTTTACCTCAGTCTCATGAAAATGCAAAAAAATGGTACGGAAAAGCGGCAAAACAAGGTAATGCTGATGCACAAAACAGCCTTGGAGAGATGTACGAATTTGGAGAAGGAGTCCCTCAATCTGATGAAGAGGCTGTGAAATGGTACAAAAAAGCAGCAGAACAAGGAGATGCCGGAGGACAAAGAAATCTCGGATGGATGTATGCGAATGGACGAGGCGTGCTTCAATCTGATGCAAAGGCTGTGAAATTGTACACTCAATCAGCAGACCAAGGTGATGCAGAAGGACAACGTAACCTCGGAGAAATGTATCAAGATGGGCGAGGTGTACTTCAGTCTGATGAAGAGGCAGTCAAATGGTATCGAAAAGGATTGGCGCCCAAAATATCGAGGCCGAAATATCGAGGCCCAAAATATCGACGTCGAAAATATCGAGAGACCAAAATATCGAGGCCCAAAATATCGACGGTCCAAAATATCGACGTCCAAAATATCGAGATTTAGACTTCTCAGTTTTATTTTTTAGTTTCTGCACCAGAAATCGTCGAAATCAGTCGCTAACACATACCAGTACATGAAAGATTGATAACTGAAGCAGAACACATAGAGAATAATGCAGTGGTCGTATTGAAATGAAAAGGAAACATCAGCGATAACATAAAGTCAAATGAAGTGAGACAAAGGGAAGCTAGCATCAATATTATTTGTTAATTTAAGTTGTGGATATAGAATAGCTTTGGCGCGCTAAATCGAGCGCGGGCTACATTAGAGCGTGACCTTGACCTTTCGAATACGTGTGCGCTCCAGTCTGACCTCAGCTATAGAGTGCATTCATTCAATCATTCAGTCATTCGCATTCGTTATCCCTCCTGCTCTTTCACGTTCTCTTTAGCATTTTTTTCCGCATTCCCTTCTGATCCATTTTCCCACACTGAAAGAGCGCTTCAATTGGCTCATTTCATATTTAATTAGGGTATCAATCATTCCACTTCTGAGACCGCTCTATTTCCATTCATTTAACGTAATTAATACCGTCTCGATATTTTGGACGTCGATATTTTGGGCCTCGATATTTTGGTCTCTCGATATTTTGGACGTCGATATTTTGGGCCTCGATATTTCGGCCTCGATATTTTGGGCAAAAGCCTCGAAAAGCAGCAGACCAAGGTGATGCAGAAGGACAACGTAACCTTGGAGAAACGTATCAAAATGGACGAGGTGTGCCTCAATCAGATGAAGAGGCTGAGAAATGGTTTA
Organism: Plectus sambesii; assembly: GCA_002796945.1. Lineage (NCBI taxonomy): Eukaryota > Metazoa > Nematoda > Chromadorea > Plectida > Plectidae > Plectus > Plectus sambesii. The sequence goes on from NIUQ01005662.1 coordinate 5,040, forward strand.
CAAAAGCAGCTGAACAAGGCAATGCAGAAGCCCAGTATAACCTTGGAATTATGCATCAGAACAGACATCGTGAGCCAAAATCCAATGAAGTGGCTATCAAATGGTACATGAAAGCCGCAAGACAAGAGCATGCAAAAGCACAAGTAAAAATTGGCTTTATGTATATGAACGGACAAGGTGTACCTCAATCTAATGAAGAGGCTGTTAAATGGTACAGGAAAGCAGCAGAACAAGGTAATGCAGAAGCAGAAAAGAAAATTGTAGATATGTACGCGCGAGGATTAGATGCCTCTAAATCTCATGAAAATGCTGTGGAATTGTACAGAAGAGCAGCAGAACAAGGAGATGCACTAGGGCAATTTTTCCTTGGACTCATGTATATGAACGGTCACAACATCCCCATATCTAATAAAGAAGCATTAAAATGGTATAGAAAATCTGCAGAACAAGGACACGCAAGAGCACAGTTCAGCATAGGATTTATGCATATGAATGGGCAAGGTGTACCACAATCTAATGAAGAGGCTGTGAAATGGTACAGAAAAGCAGCAGAACAAGGTAATGCAGAAGGTCAAAGTTACCTAGGTTTCATGTACGGAAAGGGGAGAGGCGTGCTCCAGTCCGATGAAGAGGCTGTAAAGTGGTTTAAAAAAGCAGCAGAACAAGATGACCCGTCAGGTCAAAACAGACTTGGAGTTATGTATATGAAAGGAAGAGGCGTGCCTCAATCTTATGCAGAAGCTGAGAAGTGGTTTACAAAAGCAGCAGAACAAGGGTATGCAGAAGGACAAAGGCGCCTTGGATTCTTGTATATGCATGGAAGGGGGGTACCTCAATCAGATACAGAAGCTGTGAAGTTATACCAAAGAGCAGCAGAGCAAGGTGATGCAGGAGGACAAAGAAACTTAGGTTTTATGCATCAAAAAGGGCGAGGCGTGCTCCATTCTGACGAAGAGGCTGTAAAGTGGTTTAGAAAAGCCGCAGAACAAGGTGATCCGGCTGGACAAAACAGACTTGGAGTCATGTTTATGAATGGACATGGCGTACCTCAATCTTATCCAGAAGCTGAAAAGTGGTTTACAAAAGCAGCAGAACAAAGAAATCAAGAAGGAAGAAGTAATCTTCGATTTTTGCAGGAAAAGTTGCGAGATGCGCCTCAATCAGATGAAGAGACGGAGGAGCGGTTAAGAGAAAAGAAAAAACAGAATGATGCAAGTGCAGAAAATAATCTTGAAGTGAAGCATATGAATGAACAACGTATGTCTCAATCTGATGAAGAAGCTGCGAAATGCTACAAAAAAGCAGCAGAACAAGGTAACGCAGAAGCACAATTTAACCATGGAGTCATGTTAGAAAACGGACGAGGTGTACCACAATCCTATGAAGAAGCTGTAGAGTGGTACATGAGAGCAGCAGAACAAGAGCATGCAAATGCACAATTTAAAATCGGATTGATGTTTTTGAATGGGCAAGGCGTACCTCAATCTAATGAAGAAGCTGTAAAATGGTTCAGGAAAGCGGCAGAACACGGTAATGCAGAAGCGCAGTTTAATCTTGGAGTCTTATTTGAAAAGGGACAAGGCGTGTCAAAATCTGATGAAGAAGCTGTAAAGTGGTACACAAAAGCAGCTGAACAAGATGATGCAGATGGACAACACAATCTAGGAAACATGTATATGTATGGACAAGGTGTACCTCAGTCTAGTCAAGAGGCTGTGAAGTGGTACAGAAGGGCAGCAGAGCAAGGAAACGCAGTACGACAGCGAAACCTTGGAGATATGTACATGCATGGAAAATGTGTCCCTCAATCAGATCAAGAAGCTGTGAAATGGTTTAGAAATGCAGCTGAACATGGTGATATAACAGCAAGAACTAATCTTGGAGATATGTATATGCATGGGCGAGGTGTACCTCAATCTGATGAAGAGGCTGTAATATGGTACAGGAAAGCAACAGACCAAGGTGATGCAATAGGACAAACAAAGCTTGGATTCATGTTTCAAAATGGGCGCGGTTTACCTCAATCTGCGACACAGGCTGTTAAATGGTATAAAGAAGCAGCCAAACAAGGTAATGCAGCAGGTCAAAGTAATCTTGCAGTCATGTATATGAATGGACAAGGTATACCTCAATCTGATGTAGAGGCTGTAAAATGGTTCAAGAAAGCAGCAGAACAAGGTGATGCAGATGGACAAAATAACCTTGGAGACATGTATATGAATGGACGAGGCGTGTCTCAATGTGCTGAAGAGGCTGTGAAGTTGTACATGAAGGCAGCAGAACAGGGTCATAAAACAGTAAATAAGAAACTTGGAGATATGTATATAAATGGCCTAGGTGTACTTCAATCTGATATAGAGGCTCTGAAATGGTACAGAAATGCAGCAGAACGGGGTGATAAAGGAGGGCAACAAATCCTTGGAAGCATGTATCAAACTGGACGAGGTATTTCTCAGTCTGATGTGGAGGCTGTAAAATGGTACAGAAAAGCTGCAGAACAAGGCGATGCAGAAGGACAAAAAAGCTTGGGGTTAATGCATATGAATGGGCGAGGTGTTTCACAATCCGATGAAGAGGCCGTGGTGTGGTACAGGAAAGCAGCAGAACAAGATGATGCGGAAGGGCTAAAACTCCTTGGATTCATGTATGAAAAGGGACGAGGTGTGCCTCAATCGGCTAAACAGGCTGTCAAATGGTACAAGAAGGCAGCAGAACAAGGTAATGCAAGTGGACAAAATAGTCTTGCAGTCATGTCCATGAATGGACAAGGTATACCTCAATCGGATGTAGAGGCTGTAAAATGGTTCAAGAAAGCAGCAGAACAAGGTGATGCAGATGGACAAAATAATCTTGGAAACATGTATATGAATGGACGAGGCGTGTCTCAATGTGCTGAAGAGGCTGTGAAGTGGTACAAGAAGGCAGCAGATCAAGGTAATGCAGTGTGGCAGTTTAATCTTGGAGACATATACATGCATGGACGAGGTGTGCTTCAATCTTATGAAGACGCGTTGATATGGTACAGAAAAGCAGCGGAACAAGGATATGCAGAAGGACAAAGAGTTGTTGGATTCATGCATGTATGTGGGCGAGGTGTGGCCCAGTCTGTTGAGGAGGCGGGTAAGTGGTTCAGAAAAGCAGCAGAACAAGGTGATGCAATCGGACAAAGGAATCTGGGAGATATGTTTCTGAAAGGACAAGGTGTTCCGCGGTCTAATGAAGAGGCTGTAAAATGGTTCAAGAAAGCAGCAGAACAAGGTGATGCAATCGGACAACGATACCTTGGAAACATGTATATGACTGGACGAGGACTGTCTCTGTCTGCTGAAGAGGCCTTGAAATGGTTCAGAAAAGCAGCAGAACAAGGTGATGCAATAGGACAGTATAACCTCGGAGCCATGTATCACAGTGGGCTTGGGGTGTCTCAATCTGACAGAGAAGCCGTAAAATGGTGCAGAAAAGCCGCAGAGCAAGGTTGTGTGGAGGGACAGTTTTTACTTGGTATCATGTTTCACTGTGGGCTAGGACTGTCTCAATCAGATGGAGAGGCAGTGAAATGGTTTAGAAAAGCCGCAGAACAAAATAATGCACAGGGACAGTTTCAACTAGGACTCATGTATATGAATGGACTAGGTGTTACTCGATCAGATGGAGAAGCAGTGAAATGGTACAGAAAAGCAGCAGAGCAAGATTATGCACAGGGACAATTTCACCTAGGAGTCATGTATATGAGTGGACGAGGCGTTGTTCGATGTGATGGTGAAGCCGTGAAATGGTACTGGAGAGCAGCACAAAACGGGTGCGCAGCAGGACAAAATAATCTTGGATTCATGTATTTGCATGGACGAGGTGTCCTTAGGTCTGATAGAGAGGCGGTGAAGTGGTACAGAAAAGCAGCAATGAAAATGAATGCAAAAGCAGAAAATAACCTTGGATTCATGTATAAGAATGGGAGAGGTGTGCCTCAATCTGACAAAGAGGCTGTGAAATGGTTTTGGAAAGCAGCTCACAAGGGGTGTGCAGGTGGACAAAATAATCTTGGAGATATGTATCACTATGGGCAAGTTGTATCTCAGTCTTATAAAGAAGCTTTGAAATGGTACAGAAATGCAGCAGAAAAAGGTGATGCGGTAGGACAAAGGAATCTGGGAATCATGTATCAATATGGGCGAGCTGTGCATCAATCTGATGAAGAGGCTGTCAGATGGTTCAGAAAAGCAGCATTACAAGGGGATGGAGAAGCAGAAAAGAAACTTAAAATTTTGCAGATATGGGATGAAGGCTTTTTGAAATGGTGTTGGCCGTTTAAACTTTTATATACACTTCATTCAGAGTGGAATTATTAATTTATAGGCATGATTTATTGAGAAGATATCACTTAGAGGGTGACCCTCTTCAACCCCCCCCTGGTTTTTTTCCTTTATGAAATGTGTATTTTTAATTGAAATTTAGCGAAACTTGAGCACATTGTGGAAACTTAACAGAAAATATTCCCTCCAAGTTTTATTAAACTCTGACTAGCTAATAACATGTTATACTGCTCTATGTAATCGCCATCATTTTAAGGTGTTCCAAGTGGTAGAAAACGAATTTGATTTCTTTTAACTCCGTGAAAGCACAACTAATTTTAATGCAGTTTGCTACCTTTGACAGAGCAATCTCTAAGTTATTAGGGTGTTGCATAAGTTTTTTTCCACTTTTTGCCACTTTGGGTTTGAATGCGTATAACTCCGCGAATATGCAACCAATTTGAGTGCGGTTTTTTTCATTCGAAAGAGCAGCTTCTAACTTAGATTTTCTTTTTTTAATCTTTAAGATTGGTGCATTTTTCGTCATTTTATGTTATTGAGTTGACGAGTGATTTTTCTAGCGTTTTGAATGGAACACGGTCAAAGACGTATAACTCTGGTAGTTCGCAACCAATTTCACTGCGGTCTTCGACATTTTTGTAGAGCTCTCATTAACCTAGATTTCCTTTTTTGAATCATAAGAATCCGATCAAAAGAACGCATTTTACGAACTTTCTACGGACATGCCCACTTTTTGCTCTTCGTCGTAAGTTTTTCCGTTTTTTCCAAGTGGGCATGCTTGTAGGCTATGTCAGGGGCATATAGAGTCGCTAATTTAGCAACGGTAATGCATAGGCTGCACTCCGCACGCTAAACATGCGCTCTGATTTACACGCCGCAGGTTGCATGCGCGCTCTGATTTACACGCCACAAGGCTTCGTCTCGTCATTTCTTT
>NIUQ01005663.1:0-10292 GCA_002796945.1 Plectus sambesii
AGGACTTGATGTATAAAGACCCCGCACGCTGGAGTCTCACTCTTCAGACATACGTTCAGCTTACTATGATGCAAGCGCACGCTACTCAACAAGTAATCTATTACTGAAAGGACAATTCCTATCACTTCTACTTATGGGGAATAGTCGTATATATTGTCATTAAATACATGTAAAAGGCTGCTTAGGTATTTGTTAATGACAACATAGAGTGTAGTGAAAATGTTTTGATCAGTAACAAGAAATCGAGCCAGGCACCATAGTTGGCAAAGATGAGTTCGCTTTTCGGTGCTTGACCACCATTTTTCACCAAGAATGATGGTCGTTTCTTGGTTTTTACGTACGTAAATTGATAGAAGGAAGCGCTATCGACTTTCAAAGCAGTTTTTTCATTCATTCCAAGATTTCTTGTTACTGATCGGCAATTTTCGACTTTGTATGATTTGCAGCCAGCTTTTCATGGGCGGCTAAAAACAATTAACATACATTCCTCATAAATAAAAGTGATGGGAGTTCCCACTTAATTCAGTCCCCTCCAAAGGATTTGTGCTTTAGACTCGCCCGGTGAAAGTCATGGAGAGGTCGATCTTCAGCGCCAAGTACTGCTTTGTCGAAAACTTACGGACGGCGTAGGTCATTTCGGTAACTTTTGGTGAGACAAATCAGCATTTGCAGCGGTTTGATGCCGCCGGTGGAGTATGCTGTGTTGTCGGAATGGTTCGATTGGCTGATCACCAACTGGCATCTTGAAGTCGATCTAATCGGTTCGTCGCAGTTCGTTTTGAAAAAAATGAATATGCTTACTATCGCTATATCGAAGTTTCACCAGGAGCTTTTCTAATATTTGAACGACTATAGCTAAATATTTTAGTTAAAACATTCACTTTAATCCAGTCAAACCTAGTTATGAACTGAATTTTAAATTTGCAAACGTAATTGACTGATTAACAACTGGTAAAATCTTGCATCAAATAACTGTATGATATTCCAAAAAATAGCCTTATGAAAATGATTAAAAAAATATTTCACGAAACCTGTGAAATGAAAAGAATAACGTTGATATCCGTTGCAATATCAAATATTGACTGAGTTACATATAATGCTCAAGAACATGATAGTATGAGTGAATCATATGCATTTAATGGTTTGAAGGGGAATTTCGTTTGCTCCAAACTGTGGAAACGTGCCTAAATTGTTGTTAGCAGCACACAAAAAGCTGATTGCCAATGCGTTCGCTTAGCATTATAATTAGCTTACCACTATACAGCCTTGCGATGCGCTGCTAGCAATTTGCGATACATTCCCTACGGACAGTTGTGACCGCTGCTCCTCTTTTAATGGGATATGCGGTCATCTCTAGCTGAAAGGAATGTACGGTACCGAATTTCCTCAAAATTTGGTGCCTCCGGTGATTAATTTTGTAAATCTTATCGACATTTAGCCCCGGAGCGTAATTTCAAAGTTTATATGAAGAGACAAAAATTGGCATTTCTTGTAATCTCCCAAAGCGTAATTACTAGATACTCCAATATATTGCTTTCAGCAACGCATGACAAGCTGCTTACCGATCAGCTAATTAAAATATAAACAATTATAATTCGCAGCCAGCTATTCATACGTATCTGAAAACCAATATGCGATACACTCTCTTCAGCCAGAGATGACCGGTGCTTCTCTTTATTAATATCTGATTTAATTATTACTAATATCATGAGTATTTCTGCATCTATCATTTACAAAATGCGCTCTATTCTTTTCTTTTTCTTCACACAGCCCTCTTTCAGTCTATCTTCGCACGAAACCAGAAATTGTCTGCGAAAGGCTTCGCAAGCGACATCGAAGCGAAGAAATGGCGGTTACTCTGGTAATTCTATTGTAGAGTCTTTCATCAGAATTCGCCACTTTTGCATTCCAACTCGTCACTCTTGCACCCGATTTCGTCATCTCTGTATTCGATAATAACGCCTTGTTGACGAAATTGGAATTCAGAAGGGACGAATAAAGATGGAAGCGCTCTATCGCCTGCTAAACTTTTCGTCTGAACTTGCTTACTTCAGGACTATCTATCGAAATTGCACAACCTTCACGAAGATTGGTTGACAGACGGACGCTTTCCCGTTCCTTGCCATGTGGTGGTATGCCGGCTGACATTTGCGTTCAGAGTCAAATGATAAGTAGTTATTTCTAATTTAGACAGTCGACGCAAACGCAGATCTCGAGAGTGTACAGAAACAATGTGAACGAGAGATTATAAATCGTTTCTTTCCCGAAAACGCGGCCGAAGCGAGACAGGCGATCGCTCACTCGTGACCGCTTTACGCTCTCGATTCAAGATATTCTTTCATGACCAAAAATGCGTGGGTACTAAAGTGTTAGCACCGGTGCCATCAATATTAATACTGGCACTAACATTTCGATACCGAATAAACTATACCATTTCCACTCTGAGTAGAAAAATGTCCTATTTGGTTTGCAAAGAGTCCTTATTAAAGAGGACATTTTCTTTCATATTGATTTGACCTGGATAATGTCTTTTTTGATTCGAAAAACGTCCTCTTTGAACTGGAAAGTGTCCTTAGTAGAGTGGAAATGGTATATATCCATGACAGCAGTTTTACAACTTTTTATCCCTCATGTATTTTTCGTCTGAAGTAGCAAATATGATTTGCAAATCTCTGTTGCGTTCCAACATTCCTCGCGTCTTTTGTTGCAGTTGTCGGCTTTGCTCTTTGCATGCTGTGATATGACGACTGACAACTTGTTTCTCAGTAAAACCTTTACTACCTCCTTTTCGACGCTGGCGATTGCACTTGTCACAGCAGAGGGAACACGAGATGTATTGTGCGAAGATCATTACAAAAGTCCTTTTACAAAAGGCAGTTACCCTATTTCCGATAGATAAAGAGAACTTTTTTGTATACCGTAAATCCACCAATAAACGCCCTGGGCGATTATTTTTTCAACCTAGCCTTAAGGGGGATGTTTTTGCAGGATTTTGGTATACAAACAGCCGAAGGTGCCCTTCATCTACCTGCAAACTTTGCGATTTCACATTTTCTGGGTGAAAATGATTGGAATTTGTCAAAAGTGCATACTAAGTTATTGGGACAATTGAATGAAGCCGGTGGTCATTTGATTGCTATGGTCAAAAAGAAGTCTTAAGCCGAAATCAATAACTAAATACAGCAAATAATAGCTGAAGAAAGCCCCAATGGAAATAATCAACTGAGTTGAGCGCATTTTACAAGGATACGACATTTTTTGAAGACAAACTCGCGGTAAATTTAGCATGCCTACTCGATAGTTTTAATCATTCTCCCTCCACACATGCTGAAATCGTATAATTTTGTAGATTGTTGGGGGACACCCTAGGCTAGTAAAACATTCTGAATTGTCCTTGTTTATCTACCGTACATCGAATAATTACTGATTGTAAAAGGACTTTTGGGATGACTCTCGGTAAGACTGCTTGTGTGTTGGCGGATTTTTTCCAAACTTTTTTGAGCCATAGCATATACACGCGGCTAAACTAAAGATATGACCAAAATGAACTGAAAAATCATAAACTGCAATGTACCCCCTGTTTCGGGATATTACGAAATCTGAATATCATTACCATTCACGATAACGAATACGATGGACACGTGAAATGCAAGTAGTCTTGGCAGCCCACGATTACAATATTCTTTGCAATCGAACGTCGAGAAATTTGGTGTACACACCGAACCGAGGTGTGTGAACAATGAAGCGTGGGGTGAAAAAGTCACTGACTTGCAAGACTGCACAATGATATTCCGGTATATTTGTGCCGATCTTGCAAGTTACTGATTTTTGCCCCACTGTTCAAATTTTTTACAGTTTCCGTTTCGGTGTAGACGACGCTAAAGGGGTCTGAACATATTTGAAAGATTCCAGAAGTGTGGCCGGAGGTTGTCATACAATTATTAAAGTACCTTTTTAATTATTTTACTTTTGCAATACAAAATCTAAACGTTTTCGAAGAATGTTCGGCGCGAAACACACAAGAGCGCGCTTCGTCGACCATTACAGAATCACGCAAGAGTGCTTCAGCGCGCTTCGTCGACCATCGCAGAAACACGCTTGAAATCTTCCCGCACGACTAAACGCAGCGCACGCCGTCAAAACAGGCCGGTGGTCCCTGTACGAATATAGATGGAACAGGGCGTGCACGCGACGAACAGGGAGAAGAGTTTCAAGTGTGACGGCGACTGCGAGGGGCAGGGGGCGTTCCACACCAGCGCTCCCAATTCACAGTAGGAACCGGTCGTAAGGCGACGGATGATTTTGTTTTCTGCGGCGCCCAGAGACGGTTATGCTCCAGTTGTCCACCGGTTTTTAACACCCGCGGGCTCTTGCCGGACTGGAGAGTGAAACCGACCGAGACGCTCTTCCGTCGACAAATCGGGTCGGACTTTCGTGGGGTATAAAAGACGCGTGCCGGACGCAAACCATTGAGTGGCTGTGCCGACACACAGACACCCAATGGGCCAATACGAGCAAATGGACAAAATGGAGAGCAAATCGTCCCTTCGCGCCGTGGCGTTCTGCGCCGTCGTGTTCAGCACGGTCGCAGTGACTGCCTGCCTCATCACCTTCCCCATGGTCTTCCACTATGTGCAACAGCTGCAGGCCACGGTGCAGGGAGAGGTCGAGTACTGCAAGTCGCGCTCGCGTGACATGTGGAAGGAGATGGTCGACATGGTGCCAGAGTCGGGCCCAGAGGACGCTCTGGACGTCTTGCTCCGTGCTACCCGTCAAGCCGAGGCTCAATGTACGACTTACTGTTAATTCATTTAATGGAAAGAGGATCTAGCGGCTGGATGATGTTTCAGGCTGCACTTGCCAGCAAGGACCACCCGGCCCAGACGGCGCACCAGGTAATGCCGGCAAAGACGGTGCTCCCGGAGAGGGACCCGGCGCTCCAGGACCCCCTGGTCGCGACGCAGAGCGTATGTCTTTTTGAAGCTAAATCGCCCGTTCGAGAAGCTTTCATGAACAATTTTCAGTCCACGAACGTCTCCTGCCCGTCCCACCGCAGTGCCCTTGCGAGGCTGCCGGCGGTCCAGCTGGTCCCCCCGGCCCACCTGGTCCAGATGGCGGTCCCGGCAACCCGGGCAGCAACGGACGCGATGGTACGTATTTTCTTTCTCTTACTTTCAATACCATTTCCAGTTATCGTTTCTCACTACCAAAATTGTTCATTTATCAAGTAACGTTCTTTAATGTCTAAATGAATTTATTTTCAGGAAACAACGGCCCACCGGGCCCAGCTGGACCCCCTGGCCCAGCCGGACCACCGGGCAACCCCGGAGCGAAGGGACCCGCTGGAGAACCCGGCACCGTACGATTTCGCTTACTTTATCGCTTCAAAGGATATGATTATTATCATGGATTTGTTGCAGCTTTCGCCTGGTCCCAAGCCACCACCGGGCCCACCCGGCGGTGCCGGTCGTCCAGGTACTCCCGGACCCCCCGGAGAGGCCGGCACCCCCGGCAAGGATGGCGACAACGGTGCTCCAGGTGGGTATTTTAGCTTATATTTGCAACACATGTTAGGGCATTACAAAAGTGGCTAGCTGAATGTGCACGGAATTACTTGAGATCACGCATCGTCGCAAGCTACAATATTGCTATATTTCTTCATGATTGGCTATTTTCAGGCCAGCCTGGTCAGCCCGGTCAGCGCGGTCCTCCCGGCGGCAACGGCCAGCCCGGACCCGTAAGTCGACTTGATTTATACTTGCATTTTCTACCATCGGGAGGGAGGGGGCAATTAACCAATCATCGGAATCTATTAGTAAAGGAAGCATAGACTAAGAACGTTCATCCCTGGTGAATGATGATTCGATGAGGAGAGGTTGGGGAGTGCTGAAAGATGTGGCGGGGCGAATGGCGTTGATGACTGATTGATGCAAAGCTTCGATCCATGAATTGTTTTGTTACAGCCTGGAGAGCCAGGAGCTCCTGGTGCCCCCGGCAGCTGCGACCACTGCCCACCGGCTCGTCTCGCCCCAGGATATTAATTTCCCATCTTTACCAACCACTGCCGCCAGCGTCCATCTCGGCTGGCTTCTTGTTCTCTTCTCAATCTACACAACCAGCAACAGTTTTCGCTAGATTTTTTTATGTAGACGTTTGGCCACTACTGATCGTAACTGCAACAGTAAGAGTAATAAAACAACTGCATTGAAAAGAAATGTTTTCGGTACGCACACTACACGAGTACGCACCAACTGCGCAGAGATTATATGTCTACAATAGAATCGTAAAATACAAAAACATGATCGATTATACTTCCCGTCACAGCCGTTTACCGATTTTCCAGCGCGCCACTTTTTAGAGAAGTCAATNCGTCTACAATAGAATCGTAAAATCACAAAAACATGATCGATTATACTTCCCGTCACAGCCGTTTACCGATTTTCCAGCGCGCCACTTTTTAGAGAAGTCAGTAACGGCATCCGGGTTGAGCGCCCACGGCGCGCCAGGTTTGAATGCGTCACTCGAAATGAGTGTTACTCAGAACTTGGAAGGATTTTACGTCACACGCACACATTGAAAACTTGTGTCGTGATCGAGCATTGGAGGACAAAGTACAATTAAGCGTCCAGAAAACAACACCTTGCATTTGATTTTTTTACCCATTCAACCCATTTTACCCAAGTTCATTGAAAATCGCTTGTACCGGTAACTGTGGGACCGGGATGTTTTGACCGGTGTAAGCGAAATACCGGTATAATACCGGTATCAAAACTGCTATACGTGAAATTCACTGTATACTTGTAGACATTTTCCTGGCTTTGCTACGGTATCGCACGAAGGAATCTCTTAAGGCCTGCACATACTTTTCGCACCTCCTAAACGAATTGCCAGCTCGCTACACATTCACCAAGAATCCGTGGCACGTTGCAATTTGTCGAGTGCGCGAACTGAATTTTGTAGTTATTTGTACAATTGTGATGCACATGTTAGCACATTTGGATTCTATTCCATCTCAGTACACGCATCGCTGATCTCTACATTTGTCGATCGACAATTTTTCGCGAATCGCAGGCATTGCGCGCATGCGAACCGCTTAAGACAGACTTTTTCTTGTAGGGGTATTTTTTAATCAATAACGAGCGTCGAAACCGGACATCGTAGGACGCCTATTTAGCCTATCTTTAACTCGCAGCATGTCAAGAAAAGTCTCTGAAAAGACTGCTTTGCCGTTACTGAGTGACAAATTTCCCTATAGCATTGAGTTTGAACTGGCACTTTAAAAGTAGACTTTAGATTTCGACGAAACTTTCTGCTCTGGTATAATTCAAATCGAGACTTTCGGTGATAGAGGAGGTGAATATTAATTCTGCGTCGTCGCTCTAGCATTATTACATGTAAAACTGATACTAAGGCAAAGTTGTGCCTCTGTTTCTCAACTTTTAACTTTCAATAATTTTACTAAATAAGGCTCATATGTACATCATACTGAAGCTTTCGTACCAGAACTCTAATGGTCTTGCTCGTGCCTTGAAATAAGATCAAGCAACAACACAATCATGGCTACTGCATTGATTATTGAACAGAAAATTTTGAATCTGCATGGATTCAAATTTAAAACTACTTTTCACAAAAGCTTCTCTCATCAACAAAAACGCATCATTTGACAGTATTTGAGGCGACAGGTTAAATTTCAATGACAGGAGTTCTACTTTGACTCACAGAAGGACCGTTATGCGTTTTCGAACTTTTGTCTATAACTAAGCGCTTGCAGCAAATAGTTACAGGAGACAAGCATGAGAGAGCAGCTTGGCGATATGGTCGCAGTGTTATCAATATTACCAAAGATGTGTACGTAGTACTCAAAATCCAATTGATGTCATGTATTTTATATAACAATGTTTGAATCCAATTTCCTCTAACCATACTATCAGGAACAATTTTAAGAATAAGTAAAAAATAAAACAGGAGCGGAGGAAGCTTACTGAACAAATGAATAGCGATTTGAATAAATACAGAGTAAAGAATGTTACGAGATTCCTTTAAGCGTTCCTCATTAGCTACATTGCTAACGATCCGCTGGTGTTTTTTAAGTATGTAGAAAATTGAAGCGCTGAGAATAACTGACATCAACCATGGTAAAAGAATGGAGCCAAATATAAGAGAATCAATCAAAACAGGTGAAAATGATAGTAACTTATAAAGACGTCTATCAAATGGTAATGCAAGCAGATAGCACAATAGGCAATTTAAAAAAATTAATCGCGGCTTCATGAGAGTAGGATACAAATCAGGCAATGCTATGGCCATCCAGCGATTGAACACTGTAGCAAATAACGTAATCATTTCTGCACTATATCCAACCGCATTCAATACTCCCATAAATTGATTAAAATATCGAAACCAAAGCGAACCTGACTTGAGGAGCTCAGAGATTCCCTGTGGTCCTAAACTTATCTGATACACGGCAGCATACAGAAAGAAAAATAGATCGAAAAGAATACAGGCGAAAGCTTGATTCAGTATAAACCACTTGTAGTCTTTGTTAATATGTTTTTTACTGAAGAGGGTGAGACCGATGACAAACAGACTCAATATCATACCCAAGCTGTGACCAAACATCCAAAACCATTGATTCAAAAGTCGCGTCATCCAGCTGTCTTCAATGTATGGACTGACTGTCGCCTGCGTATAGTTCAGCATGACTGTACTATTCAGTATCAGATCGGTTGAATGCGCTGCCGACATGATTTTGTTCTTTCCTCTTCTTAAAGCCCGTGCTTTTATTCGACCAAACAGATGTTAGGTACACTGAAAAATATATGTGAAGCGTTAATTCGTAAGGAACGATTAGCACTGTCGATCGCCAACCTTGTTGGAGTTTAAGACAAGAATTGATGAACGAGACGAGTAGTTCTATAAGAGAAGGGAGGAATGAAAGAGAGCAGAGAGCAGAGAGGAACTAACCAGTCACTGCAGAACCAGAGAATGAGAATGAGAAGGAAGTAAGAAATCGCCGCGGATCACTTGAGCTAACGAGATTGACCGCAATCACCTGACATGCCTACGTATGTTGACTTAATAACCACCAGCTGAATTACTTTCTCCATGGAAATATATCATTTTATATTCCATATTCCCTGTTTTCAGAATAAATTAGCTCTACGCGAACAAATTGAAAAGCTTGAACCATAAATGTCAAAAGATCACGAAAGCGAAAGAATCCACCTGACAAGCCTACGTATGTTGACTTAATAACCACCAGCTGAATTACTTCCTCCACGCAAATACATATTATCCGATAGTCCAGAACACCTGTTTTCAAGATATAGGAACTCTGCGCGAGCAGATCAAACATTTTAATGATAAACGTCTAAAAACTTGAAGAGTGTGCACGAAACCATTTTCGAACAATTCTGAAGGCATTTTCGGAAAGCTCGACCTGTATTACCCCTAAATCGAAAGTTTCAACGAAAGCTGAAAACCGTTTTGAACCGTGCCATGAGAAGCTCGATAATGGTCAATGTTCAGAAAAAGTCTCTCTTAAATCCTTGGTCGTTTAGCATTTTAAGAAAACCTTGAGCAAGCGATCCGTCCGCGCAAGGATTCATCGCATTCGTAGCTCGCTGCGAAATTATTGGCAGCGCTTTATGAAAGTCTTGTCAATGTCTGCTGTCGTTGATCTATCCGTTTAGTACCTAATGCAATTGTGGAAGTTCTATCAACAAAAAAATGCAAGCAGCGGCACTGTGCAATCAATCGTAGAAAAGAGGCGCGCTTACGCCTTTCTCCTACAGTGATTCTCGGCCCGACGGTCAATTGACAAAGGCGCTGAGTTAGTATTTATCTTTGAATATTGATATGTCGACAAGGTTGCGCTGAAGATTATCATGGCCGCAGGTTTTACACGGGTAAAGCAGTGTGGGAAAATAGAGAATGTTTAGATGCTTTTACGCACGTAACAAACAACCTCAGTTCCAAATTTCCTCGAAAGTCCCCCTATGTCTATTATCGAGAGCTGAAAAGTTTTCAAGGATCGTGTTGAGGCATACGCGATGTCTTGCACTATATGACTGCATCTCTTGCATTTTTTTCGCATGAATAAATCTCAGCAGCAGAGCAGAATGAACCTCAATGAAGAGGGAATTTATTTTGAGAAAATACGCTACTTTGTTCGTAATTATCACAACTCTTTTCATTTTACAGCACAAGACATAACCGGCAATTCATTCCTCACGCGGAGTGAGACACTGGTTGACAACTTGTAAAAGATTTGAGTTCTCAAGGGCGGCGGC
>NIUQ01005664.1:0-10266 GCA_002796945.1 Plectus sambesii
CTGACCCGTCTTCAAGTCGAACGATCGGCCTTTAATGTTGGTCGTCTCTTTGCCCATCGGCGAGAACCAGTTGACCAAGGAACCCATAATAGGCAACTGACGGATAACGCCCTAAAAGAGAAATCAGTGAAAATATTATTGCCATAATATATCGATGAGTTGAACTGAAAGTCAAGGAAAAACAAACGGGACGCGTCTAGATGCTTTAGCGCTTCCGACTCCAGAATGGTTACATATCCAAATAACAACTGACTGAAGAGTGGAAAAGCGAAACGCTTACAAGGAGCATAGTTAACCTAATAGTCAAGGCATTTTGTTCATGAATTTGTTTCATTTTAATTTAAAATCTTTACTGGCTAACAAAAAAACTTAATAGCATTGTTTTATGGTTTTAGGATTTCCAAACTAAATTCGCAAGAAAGGGCAATTAACAAGAACGCTCAAATAGCCTTCAAAGTATCTTAAGTGGTCAATAAAGAGCACTCTATTTGGTAGGGCTGTAACGGTGACGGGGAATTCCGGGGACGGGGAATTTCGGGGACGGGGACGGGGAATCCCCCGTCCCCGTAACAGCCCTACTATTTGGCATTAACTACGAATGATCAAAAGTGTATAACAACAAACCTCCTGCATGAGACGCTCATCATTCTCCTTGCGGAGATCTTCATTAGCCGCTTCGATGCCCTGACGAATCAGCTGTGCCAAATGTTCCATATACTGCAATCAATGCATTAGCATTAGTTATTCTTTTAAGAATGGTACATGGTGTTTGTCATAAAAATGAACCTTTTCAAGACATTTGTGCAAAAATGAATTCGAAAAAGAGTTAGTCGCATAAATGTAGTCTTTAAACAAAAGAAAGATTGCTGTTCAATATAGATTTCTTTGACAAGAGGACAATAATTCTAACCATACCTGCGCAGAATCTTCAATGGCCTTGCCACGTTCAGCAACCATGGCGATGAGGTCATCCAAGTCCTTCTCGTCGGCGAGCATGCCAAACTTGACGCACGAGACATCGATGGCGCTGTCGCCGGAGGAGAAGGCGCTATCGGTAGCGCGCAACGAGTGCACGAGCTCCAGGTTCAGGTAGGACACCTGCTGTCGCTGCTTCTCGTTCCATTCCTCCGCCACCGTATCTTTCACGATCGACGGAACGTAGCTGGAAATGTGATTCATGATTCTGCCTCCTTTTTAATACGATGTGGTTCGATGACAGCGATGCATTTAGCTGCGCAAGTTCCGTTTTTAACACTCAAGCTTATTTTAAGCAGACAAAAATATATCGATCCCTGCTAGTGGCTTAATCTCGCCTGTTGTAAGATTTTTCAGGGATCATTAAATGCAAATCGTTAATACCGGGTCATAATCTGCCAGTCCCATTTACCGATAGAAACAATGTCCTCCTTAAGTCCTTAAACTTTCAAAGTACACGTCCAAAGCTGTAACGGGACAGATATAATCACGATCCCCACAGGATTGCATAGACTTCAGAAATCAAGCCCAACCCCGACTTTTTCAAAACTTCGACTCCATTATAGCTCTACACATGTATGATAACGATGGACTGACCAGACGGCGCCGACGCCGGCCCATTTTTGGATGGGGAGGCGACACAAAGTGGGATGGCCGGCGAGAATGTCGGGCAGACGGCGCCGAGCGCGCACCGTCGCATCGACGATCGACAGCGTCTCCCCCAGCTGCTTAATGAACTTCTGTACGTCCTCTGGTTTCGTGCCAGCAGCTGAAACAAATGCTACCATTATCACTTTACTATGTTTACTGTCGCCAAAAGTATTGTAGTAGAACTACAGCAATCATATTCGATTTTATTATTACAATTTGATGATTTAGACGAAAAATATACGTAATTGAGGTCGAGCATGACCCAATGGATAAATTTAGGCGGAACTGCAGTTACACTTGAGATTCAGCCTGCGGTCTTCAAAACGGAACGCGGCCACCTTCAGCCGAAAGGAGAGTACCGTAAATTGACTTCAGCTAACTATGCCAAGCAGGCAGCGTATTATATCTGTTTATAGTGTAATGAGCACAATCATACTAATCGTTCACAATTGAAATAAAAACTGACCAGCCGCGCTTTCGAGAGGGCAGAAACGGAATGCGGTACCGTGCTGACCACCCAGTTCAATCAGATGCAGACCCAGCGCGCGACACTCCGAGATGAGGCCTTGACCGAGCTGAAAGCGCAAAAATTCAACATTAATAATTATTTTCATATCGCCTCGTAGAAATATTCTTTTAAGTAAGAGAACTAAAGTCGAAAATATTTACATCATACCGTTTATATAATTTTACAATTTGGTCAATCGCTCTACAGCAACATTTTTTAAATGATATTTACTGCGAAGAAAAGACAGTTCCTAACGTTGCGAAATTCAGCTCGATCGATGCAAAATTATAAAGCTGTGCAAAAGCAAGAAGAGCGGGAAAACCCCAGTCATAGAACAAAAAAGCTGAGCATTATTCGAGAAAACTTTGGAGCAAAACAGGACCATAACAAACGGATGAAAAGAATGCGCTCCATGAACCTACCCACGAGTTGAGGGAGTCGGCGTATTCGACATCCTCCGCGCTGACAATAGGCGAGTCGGTGATGATTGCCTCGGCGTTCGAACCGCCGCTGTTACGTCGCACCACGGCCGTGTCATAGTAGTTGTACTTGAAGATCAGGACGGTGGGTGCCGAGAACGATCCCTTGTACACCTTCATCGCGAAGTCGGCCGCGTTAGGAATGCCGAAGAGCTCGATGCGCGGGAAATTTGAAAGACCTTTTAGCATCAGCTTGCTCTGAAAACGTTACGTGTGTCTTTATAGAGGGCAAAGGACGGGCATAGGCACGGGTTCACTTTTGGCGCAATTTTTAAAAAAGAAAACAATGGGCGGGTTTCACATCGCGTACTTTAGCTAAAGTCGGACTCTAGGCCTATCCTTTATCATTGCATTAAGTCCGATTTTAGCTAAAGTACGCGATGTGAAACCCACTCAATGTGTTCAGTGAAGTGGCTCGTATGTTCGAGATTAATTAGAAATTAGCCATTGTCGAATGGACATATCTGATACAAGAGTGCTTCGAGAAAAGATGGCACAAATGAACCCGTTTTATTTTGTCGAACAAATACTTTTAACGAGAAAATTACGCTCCCGGGGCTAATTATCGATAAGGCTTTCAACATGAAATCCTAATTTCGAGAAAATCCTATTCCAATAGTATCATATTATCAATAAAAGCGAATAAATGTGGAGAAACAATTGCGCAGACTTACCAAGTAGTAGGCGGTCTCAATAGTATCGGTCATTCGTTTCAGGGTAAGATGCTGAGTGGCGACCCACCACGGGAGCGAGTCCAACTTCTCACGGTACGTCGGCTTGTAGTCCTCAAGAGGGCGGTGCAATGTCTGAAACGCAAATTTCAATCATTGTTCACTTGGAAAGTCTGAAACGCAAATTTCAATCATTTTTCACTTGGCAAGGCTGGAAACGCAAACTTTGCAGGTGGAGGGCTACTCAGGCTAGTAAAAAAGGGAATAGTCATCTTATGATCATCGTTAATAGAATAATCGCTATTTGTAAAAGGACTTTTCGAGCGAGTAATGTGCATAAAAATGAGAGACGAAAACGGCGTACCACAACAGGCGCCGCCGGTACACCAAGCCACTGCGCCAAAGGCAGCGTGAAGGAGTCGGCCTGTGTGAGCACCTTGACGAGCGTCTCCGTCGGTTCTTTCAACGCCAACGCCGCCAGTCCCTGAAAATGTTTTATACTATCTTATCATATATCTCTTTCTCAAGAATGATATTTTAATATGCCCAAGTTCCAACCGAATAAATAGTCTGTCTTTTTTGATACTGGAAAATATTATCCAACAAAAACTATAGAACTTTAATCAACTACAAAATTGCCCTCTCTTTCAATAACGTAGTTCCATCTTTGTAGCAGCTGTTCAAAGCCCTACTTGCAGAAACTGGTCGGTTTTGAGTCAACAAGTCAGGAGAAAACGACATTACTTATGTTCCGACCCAATAGCTGGATAAAGCCATGTAATAACGGGCAATAATTAACTGGATAATGTATGAATGTAATCTGAAGCATCGCAATCGAATGGAAAAGCTGGGACGATACCTGTCCAACAACATGCAGCCAGAATCCATATTTGGCGCGCAGTTCGATAAGACGCGAGACGAGGTCGTTCTGGCCGAAGATGGCTGAGCCGACCACCGCCACTACCAGCAACGGCTTGCGGTTGGAGCTGGGATCAAAGTCCAACGCAAGGCGCTCTTCCAAATCCGCCGGGTTCTGCAACGATAATAGTGTCAAGGGATGTCATACAGTAAGACCGTGCTTAAGGTTCGAAGAAAACGCGCGTTATTCTAATTTTCAGCATTCTACTGGCTTCTTGGTTCTAGTGATTTTTTATAAAGAGCTTAGTTATAATAAACTTCCGTTTATATACATGTCGGTGTCATATGTGCTAATAAGGTAATATCTGCTTAAATATGATGAATAAAAGGCACTATTTTGAAAAATGCACTCTTGCACTCTTGATAATACTTCAATCAACTTCAGGAAAACTGTAACAATTTTCAAAAAAAATCTTGGAACCCTACAAAAAATATACAAAGCCATCGACTAACCAATCTGCCTTCGACGTCAGCCAAAGGCGTCTCGGCCTTGGCAACAGTGACGCAGTCGGCGATGCTAAACTCGTTCGCTAAGTATGGCGCCAGATCCATGTGCAAGCCCGGGCTGACGTAGACCACCGGCGCGCCCTGTTCCACGAACGTTCGCCAACCATTTGTCACCAAATCAGGACCGTAAACGTGGCGCAGTGCCAAACGAACGGCGTGGCCTGAAACAGGACGATTCGATTGCCATAGTACAGTCAAATTTTGCCGATCAATAACTAGAAGTTTCAGATTGAATAAGGCAAACCGCTTCGAAAGTCGATAGCGCTTATTTTTTAACAATTTACGCGCCTAAAAACCAAAAAACAACTATCATTCCGCCAGTCAGCCACATCGCAGCCAACAGAAAAGAAATTAAGATGCAAACTGACCGATTCCATTTCTAACGGAGTGAACGGCGGCGGAGTCGCTGTCCTCGCAGTGAACGAGTGCGTTGGAGAAGCGGAAGAGGCCGGCCAGCGCCGACGAGGTGTTCCCGTACAACCACGAGGCGATGCTCTGGCGGTGGTTAACCCCAAGCAAGTCAATGTACGCCTTAAGACTGTATGACGTCACCAAACTCCGCCCTAGCTCCGTTAAACGCGGCCCGTCCGCCCGTCTGAAAATTTAGCGCGTATATTTATGGTCATAATATTATAGTCAGTAGCAGAGAGCCGCAAGGAGAACTGTAGCACGCTTAGTATCGGAAAGTAAATTGTGCACGTTCGCTGAGGCGTTCACATTTTGAACTTTTATCGGGACCACCATTTCATTTTTTCGTTACAAAGAAATTACAATGATAATCCCTATTACATTTTATTTTGTCATTTCTGCACTCAACAGAACGCTATTTTGACAGAACCATATGCAAGAGTGGCAAATCTGAATGCAAAGATTACGAAACGGCATGAAAAGTCATGAAATAGGATAAAAGGCTATTATAACTGAATGCTTTGTACTGAGCAGAAGAATGACATACTTTCTCTTGCCGGCATTTCCGTGGGGCGCGGCGGAGACATCGGACTGCTCCTTGCGAGTCCATTCATCGGAGACGATCAACTGTTCCAACTGCATCAGCACGCCGCTGACGGACACGCTCGCCCGTTTGCTGCCGGCGCCTTCCGGCATGGTCGAATGCTCACCGCCAACACCCTCAAACAATTCAATTGTTTACTATGGTCGCGTTTGATAGCTTATTGTTCGAGAATTTTCCAAGCATTTACAGGATCTTTCATCATTGGGTGGGTTTCACATCGCTTACTTTAGCTAAAGTCGTACTTTAGGCCTATCCTTTATCATTGCGTTAAGTCCGACTTTAGCTAAAGTAGGCTATGTGAAACCGGCCCATTGTTCGAGAATTTTCCAAGCATTTACAGGATCTTTCATCATTAATCTTCACTTTTGCATTCCAATTCGTTAACCACGCATTCATTTCGTTACGTAAACATTCAATTTGATCGCTGCTCTGACGGAACTGAATGCAAAAGCGATGAATTATGATGCGAAACTCCGTAAAACCGGTGGAACATAGCAAAGACATATATGCCAATGAGACAATCAGAAAGACCAGCACTAATCGAACTGACTTTTTCATTGCCGTCTTGAGACGCATAAGACTTTAACTATCTCCACCCGATGCGACAAAGCGTTAAATGAAATTTTTATCGCGCCCTAATGCCCTAGCTATGCGACAACCGCCTGAGAGAGAGTGCGTCAGGCGGAACGAGGACGCATTGATTGCGCCCGCTATGATACGGCTCTAAGCAAATTAGTTCGAGAGTTTTATTCTCGATCAGAGTTCAGATTGAATGTTTTGCTTCAATGAACACCGAAAAAGATCTACTGCCAAGTTGCTGGCACCAGAAAAAGTAGTAAAAACTGAACTTCGCCCATCGGTATACTCAAGGCCCTTTGCTCCAGTGTTAAGAAGGAAAATTCTCCATCGTCATTAAGCAACAATACCTCAATTTCGCATTCGCTAAATTTCACTATACTTCCTCTAAAAACTCGGCATAAATTCGAAAAATCTCCCACATAACTGATGCAATTTCAACTTCGTCTTATTCACGAAAACAAAGTTAAGTTAAACCGGAATTTACTGATCAATCCATAAAGAAACAACTAAGCGCTTCGCAATAAAAGATTATTATTGTGGATTACCGATGAAGGCTGAGGTTCTTCCGGGACGGCGCTATCAGCGGAATGCTCCGATCCTTTCGTGGACGCAGGGCTCGGCTGCGACTTGATACCAATTGAAAGATTATCAATTTTTCTAAAAATACACACACTGAATTAATTCGGTCAAAACTTCCCGATCACTAGCAAGAAATCATAAATTGAATAAATTAAACTACTTCAAAAGTCGATACCCCTTCTTTCTATCAATTTGCGCACGTAAAATCTGAGAAAGGAGTAGTATTTTTGGTGAGAAGCGGTGTTCAAATACCGAAAAGCGAGCTCATCTTCGCCAAGTATAGTGGCTACCTCGATCTCTTGCTCGAACAATACTTTTCATCGGCGCGGTCCAATTCAGAACAGACTTATTTCACACATCATGCTTTCATAGGTAGTGCTAGTCAGTTTTAGCGTTTAATGCAAAAATTTCGTGCATTTGACTAAATTAATTAAAATAATTCGTCTCAGATACTATAATATGAATGTCGAAAGCGAATTCAATGACGTAGTACTGGACATTATTAAAAGCATACAAAGAAAGCAAACTCTCGACGGTTTAAGATTTAAATGAAAATCAGATGGTATAAAAATTGAAGCGAAGACAAAAGCAAAAAAATGAGGTTAAATGTAGCGCTAAGAGCAAATCTCAACTAAAGCATTCGGCCAGTTTCAAACCGCGCACTAAAATTTCAGTTATACTAAAGGGACATGCTTTTTCACAGCGCTAAAATTACAGTAACAGAGAGAAGACAGTCGACACTAAACAAAACCGTGAAGAAAAAAGATGCGCGAATGGCACAAACTGAATGACAGAAAAACAGAATAAACTAATAGTAAGAGCGGCAATTATCCGCAACAGACAATTTTTAACAAATACGAAGGATGAAAACTGTGAAAACGAAATTAACCACGCGACAGATAAAGCCCTGATCATTACGTTTGAAATGGTCGTTCTTTCGCAGAGCAGCTCAGCAGATAATGCGAGATCATTGTCGTGGCACGGACGCCATCAAAAGAGCGCGCCGAAAAGAGCAACAATCATCATTTACGGGGCGAGATGCCAACCGCGACGATCGCATTGCCAATTCTCTTATTCTTTTACTCGCTGCTACGACAGCTCGCCGCAGGACACCTGCGGTCCATTCCGAGAGAATTGGACGCGTGCGTACGTTCCTGACGATTAATTCGGGTGATATGTCAACCGTTCGTTATATTTTGCATCGCGAGTGTGGTTAGACCAAAGAGCGCGCCAGGCAATCAACGCAAAATAGAAAACATCCGCGCGCTACAAAAGCTACATGTATTCAACAGGGCAACTGGAATAATTTTTTGCCTATAATAAGTGAGCGCTGCCCGTCTCAAATTAGCGTGCTTCCTGTCAATATGCAATCAAGACATGAAAACATCATGAAAACCACGTCAACAATGCAGACTAGAGAGATGCATTCGTATCGCGAGCGAACGAATGAGAGAAAGAGTACACCTATACCATTGAACGATTGAAATTGTAAAAAGATGAAAATTTAGGTGAAAAATTACCCTAAATTTTTTCAAAAACGATCGCCTAATTTTTTATGCAAAAAAACAGCGACGTACTGCGTGTCTGCTGATAAGAGAAGCGGGTTCTTTGTTCCAGATTAATAAAAATATATCCACACCCTAAGCCGTCCGATCGAGGAACTATGACACCTGTTCGGAATAGGGGGTAAGCCCGAGAGTGAAATTCAACGCCAAGCCTGCCATAGATCACCGTCAAGATGTGATGATTCCAACGCGGATGAGGTAAAAGCAGCTGAAAGTCGCCTAGAAGGGAGTCGCCGCGGGGCGCCAATAAGGCAAAGGGCAGGAATCGGGGCGTCAACGGCAATCATATAATCCCATCGGTGGGTCGTCTGGGTCGTGCTGGGCCATAGGGCGACGAGCGCGACAAATGATCGGACGCGACCAGCGGAGGACGGCGCTGTCTGAGGACGAGACGCATGCCGCGTCGCGCCGCATCCACATCCGAACACAGGCGAACGACCAGAAAGCTCAGATAAAATCTATCTAAGCGATCGGACGAAGGAGAACTGACGCGAAATCGCCGGTATTATATCCCGCCCGAGGAGGGGCAATTCGATTGCGCTATTCCAATGGATGATAGGAGAACGGCGACGCAGACATCGAAGGCCGCACTAAAGAGCCCGACCGTCTCACCAATTGATGAGATGAAGCGGCGACGCCTCCAGTGGCGCCTCATCGCTCTCCAAAAGTGTCGTAATCAGACGCGATTCATTCAGCTTCTGTGCTTACTGACGATGAGCTTGCGAAAGCGGAATACTCGAAATAGGCCAAAAGGAATAAGCATGTTACGCTTAATAAGCTGACATGATCTGCGGTGATGAGGCAGGGGCAAAGGCTTAGACTTAGACTTAGACTTGAGGCTTAACCTCACAATTATGACTTACGCTATGCAAGTATGTGATATATACCACTTTCCAGTCATCAAGTAATCGTCAATAACCTTACACATACCTATTTCTACACTGTACTCATCAAGCGCAATTCTGTACGAACCGCGACTATCGTAACGCTCATACTACATTTCTTCTAAGAAAATACTATCCGTTGCAATATTTATGCTATGTGCTAAGTGTACATAAAAAGTGTTACTTCATGACAGATTATGATCGATAATGAGAAAATTTTAACGAGAATCGTATTACTCGTATAAATAAAGCTACATAATAGTCATTGATATGACTGCTACAGAAAACCCATAGGAACTAATGACTAAGACGTACGCATACCTCTGCTGCGAGCAACAAACAATTTTACTGTATGCATAAAACATACGATGACTCATTTTACGTTTAGTGCATGCAATATAATTTTTTGTTGCACGTAAGAAAGGTACCCAATGAGTAAGAAGAGATGTAAAACAAAACGGCTGCAGGCGGAACTGAGCTCTTCTTTCGGGGGCCATGCCTCGCCTAGTTTTAACAGCGAACCAATCAGCACAAAGATAAAAGACATGGATGGAAAGATTAAGATAATCATTGGCTATTCCTGTGATCGATAGAACAACTTTGCATTAAAAGCGATACGTCATGAAAAATGAATCAAGATTCACTAACATGTCTGAACATATGACGCCGTTCGTTTGCAATAAAAAACTATTGATTTGAAAAATTCAAGTGAGAGTGAATGATCATTCCTCCGACGCATGTGTCAAAGCTTTTAAATTAACATCACGTCGATTCATAAAAATGACGGATCGGTCTCTTCGTGGCTTAATTTTTAGTCAAACATTAGAACTGCAGATAAAATAATCAATTAAAGGCCCGTTGTGTTTAAGACCCGCTTTTTCTAAGCACCGAGTCTTTTGTTCAGAGCCTTGGCACAATGGACAAAAAGTGTTCGGATT
>NIUQ01005665.1:0-10262 GCA_002796945.1 Plectus sambesii
TCACATCGCCCCTCTTCACCGTCGCCGCCGGCGCAAATACCCTGCTGAACTGCACACGGAAGGGGCGGATGCGCATCGAGGTCGACGAACCTCCGGCGGCGCGCCAGTCAAACCACTTTGGTCTCGCCACGATTTTATTCACCGTGAGTACTGCAGAAAACCTGGCGGTAAAATGCTCGCTTTTTGAACGCTGTAGATGTGATCGGCGGAGATCGTGCTAGAAGTTGGAGGTTGCACTTATTACGACTTTGTTTGACTCTAATTGGATCGTTGTGAATTGAGCAAGAGACTTTTACCGATAGCTGAAGACTGGCTTGTTGACGAAGAAGAGAAGAGAGTGAAGATGCAGTTTGACAGCAGAAAGGAGCGTCGTCGGATTTTTAACAACAAGGGCGCAGATGTTTGTCGGAAGACGTGCGATGAAGACGACCCATTGGCTTACTACGATCATAATCTGCAGTTTTACGGACAACCTCCAACCGAGACCATAGCGCTCATGGAGTTTGAGGACCTAGCTCTGGAACGTTTGAAAGGCATGTTTCTTGTAACTCTGTTAATACTCATTTTTATATGCAGTCCCATTGTAACAGAAGTGATTTCTTGATAAAAGTGTATGCGAGATACAATTGAGTGCACTTTACTCAGACTAAAGCATGGTTTCAGTTCTGAAAGCAGTGGAATCTGCGCGCGAACGTTTCAAGACGACGTCAGATGAATTCAGCGAAGCCATGATTCGCGAGCTGTCGCCCATTTTTTCGATTGCTTGCACGGCCGTAAGTGCTTCAATACATATTCAATATGATATTCAACATAATATATTTTGCCGACTGCTCAAGCATTTTATACTTTGGCGCAAAGTTACTTTAATCAAAGGTATCTTCGTATTTCTCTCTCTTCCCTGTACCACTACGATACTTAAGCATGTTGGAATCGCCTCTAAATGGCTTAGCTGATTTATTGTCCTATCATAATGAATTGATACGATTAAATACTTCAAGTTAACATTGATTACATAGTTATACATCGTAATTAATCAAAAAAGGGCAAATAATTCATCTTCAATGACAGCTCATAAGATCCCTCAAGCATGTTTGTTATTAGTTATTATACGCTTGATCATTTGAGACGGTACCGAACGTGAAATTGGATGCCGCAAAGGAGTACGAAATTCGGATGAATCGACGACGAGACCACATTGGACATTTCATTCTGCGGTTGGCCTTCTGTCGATCGTAAGCGCTCTGCCTTTTGCATTCTATTATGACAACGCCTTAATTTAGTCCCGAACTGAGCAAGTGGTTCATGGCGCAGGAAATGGAACTGTTCCGATACCGATTCGCAATCGAGTCAAAGTCCAGCATCGATCGTTTTCTGCAGTTGAGCGGCTTTCATATGGACACGGTACGCTAGTCACGCCATTCTACAACACCTCATATTTGCTCATTATTTAGCTGGATATGGACGAGAAAAATGCTCTCCTGCCGCAACTTTCGGCCGGATCGGGTCTTTCTACGGACCAAGTACTGTCCAGCGATTTCTGGAAAGTCAGACAGGCCTAATTATTTAACCATTCGATGTCGAATTTCTTGCAGGTTCCTTTCACCGATGCGCTGGAATTGGTGCGAAAGCGCCGCGTCTTCCTGAAGAACGGTCAGGCCTTTGTGCCGCGCTCGGATTTAATCGTGATCATCGCCGGCAAATTCCGGAAGAACATGTCTTTCGCCATGGCTGTTGGTTATTTCGCAACTGCGCGCTAATACTATTTCTTCTCTCTGCAGAAAGCGTCGAAATATTTTGCGTATATCGAAGAGGAAGATCGACTGGGGCCGTTCCTGAGACGATTGAGCAATAAGGCATATGTTGGCAAGGATTACACTAACGCCGGGGAGAATAATGCGAGAGTGACGCCCGAAATGGTGGAAGGCGTACGTTTTTGTTTTAAATTCGTTTTTTTAACATTTCGTCATATTGATATTGCGATATTAGAATTTTGCAGTTAACATGAGGACGCGTTCCTCGGTGAAGTGTATGGTGTTACATCAGTTTAGAGTGTCTTCTACTTCATTTAACTTTTGCGGAGCGTTTAGCGCGTCACGCGTAGAACTAAAGTTAGTAAGGGCATCCTGGCTGCATGCTGTGGGCGCGGCAAATTCGAATAATAAAATGGTTTTTACACAACCAAAATTCAGTTCTACATTCGCGCACCTCGGATTATATGTAATTCGAATGCGTACTTTCATCACGAAACTTACCGTTTGCCCCTGCAAAACTGTGTGTCAGATAATATGCTTTGAAGCGACTAAAAGTTGGTGATTTCAGTTGGCATCGACATCCTTTCCTCTGTGCATGCGACGACTGCACGCTCACCTGCGCAAAGAGCATCACATGCGTCACTTTGGTCGCATGCAGTACGGACTCTTCCTCAAGGGCATCGGGATGACACTCGAGGATGCTCTCAAATTCTGGAAACTTGAATTTACCAAAAAGATCGACAGCGATCAGGTAGCGCGCTCTCCGAACTTTTCTATTTCATTTCTACTTTACACTCTCACTTCAGTTCGAAAAGCAGTACGCTTATAATATCCGTCACAACTACGGTAAAGAGGGCAAGCGAACAGACTACACGCCGTATCATTGCGCCAAGATTATTCTCGGAAATCCTCCAGGATCTCAAGACGCCCATGGTTTGTGTTTCTGGATTTCCTTTCATGATATCTTACTTCTTGGAGCCTTTATGTACTGATGTGACAGTGGGACGGTTTTATATCGTGTATTCCGGTTGAAGCCGTCTTTTGATCTTATACGCAAAATTTTCTGATGAATGCTACAAATTCAGCGAAAAGTGTTGTAAGTACAGGTGGAGTTGTTAAGGCAACCGCAACTTTTTGCATACTGAGAGAAAAAGTGAAAGCATTCGTTGCATGCAAATTTGCGGCTAAACTGTTTCGCTACTAATGCTGATATTAGCGCATCGAAAATATCGACAATACTGTCGTTGATAGATGTTTCTGTTCATGAGGGTGGGAAAAAGGCGAACATTTGTAATGCGTGAGTAATTTAGGTTGTCCATTCAAGCATACGGACCCCGATCTACTCGCACAACAGTTGGAATCGATGACAATTAGTAAAGACCAGATCAACAAGGTAAGGAGGTAGTGGAGAAACTGGCCAATAAAATGAATATATTTTGCTAGATTGTGGGATTCGCGAGGATGTCTCAATACGATCGTGCATGCACGCGGTTCTTCGAAATTACACACAAAATGCCCGAGGAAGCATTGGGACAACTGATTACGCATCCCAATCAGTACTACGAAGAAAGCCGCAAGATTATCACTGGCAAACGCTCCATCGAAGCCGTTAAGACTGTCAATGTGACCGTCTACGACAAGCCCGCTGTCGCGCTCAGTCAGGAGATGGACGATATCCAAGACTGACATCCTGCCTTTTTGCTTCCAAGCGTTTTCGTGTTTCACTACTTCTTTTATCGAATCTGCTTAAATCCTGTCCTGTAATGATGTGTGTAGTGGAGCAGTTTGGTGAAGTAAATCACGCTGACTGAAGAAATTCTGCACTGAATGGTGGTTACTGGGGTAGATTGCTCTGTGATCGTAATTAGCCATTCCCTTACATATCCCATGCGCTCATTGAGCATTCTTAACATTTTTCTATATTTAACCCCTAAAAATTTCGTTCTTACACCTTGGGTGACGCTCTATAAGTAAAAAGATATGATCGGAGTTTACATTTTATACTGTGAGCGTTCGCTCGGAATAAGGCCTGCATTAAGTTGGCAAATACATAAATATATCAAGTAGTACAAATCAAGTGGACACAGCATTTACACATTAGCCGAGATAACAGCATCTCATGTCAACATTATTTAGGCCAGTTTCGTCTTCTTCTGGTCCTTGAGGGTCTTCAACTTGTGTTCTCAAACCGCACACTGCCGTGCCTGATGGACACTGTTGAGATGCCGACCAGTCACCCGAATCTCTCCCTTCGCCCGTCAATGTTTCTCCATCGTCGCAATAAACTTCAAGGTTGTTAGCAGCTGTGTCATCTTCGTCTTCGCCTAGAGCTTCTTCAGAACGCAGAGTGAAGCCTGTTATGTAACTTGTACTGGTTCCGCTAGCTCTGCACCTTTTTTCCTCAAGCCAGTTTCCCCATTGGCCGACATTGCCAGATACTTGTCCTTGCAGTTTTTGATCTAAAAAATAATAAATATACATTACCAATAACTCTTCCTTCAAGATGGAGAATAAATTTCGTTAGCTTGATAAAGAATGCCTGATGCACTGAAATAAAGTCCAATGCACTCTTGCATTGGATTTCATTCGTATTTGTCTTTGTGCGCAAAATTACAGGTTAAATCTATAACACACGTGGGTAACACCATCGCAGTAGAAAACATAAAGGAGCGTGGTATTCACGATAAATGTATGTCCCAGTAAGAAGAGAAAATAATTGGAAATTTGAGCCAAGTCAGTAAAAGTAGCTTAGGGATTAAAGTTACCCTCTGTTTAAAAATTTTACTGTAGTGGAGAGTTCAAAACATTTAAATGCCGGTTAAAATCCGTACCTTTCATGCAAGTTAAACGGATGCCGTTCAGTGCAGTGTCATCGCCCTCATGTTGTACCGACTCTATCTTCAGCGCCATACCCACAGCAAACGACTCGGACGGACACATATCCCAATCGCTCCATTCTCCCCAATCGGTGACTCGAGGCGACTGTATTTCGCCTCGTAGATCCTGGCGTTCGCCTCGTAGATCCGGGCGTGTACCTCGTTGTAGATCCGGGCGTACGCCTCGTTGTAGATCAGGGCGTACGCCTCGTTGTAGATCAGGGCGTACGCCTCGTTGTAGATCAGGGCGTACGCCTCGTTGATCCTGGCGTTCGCCTCCTAAAACGTCAAGGGAGTTTTTAACATTCAGAAGAGCCACGCAAATCAGCAGTTTTCTGTTCCACTGTTCAATATGGATAATACTCTTTATTTCTGAGATTCTCCTTTGCCAATTGGTCATTTCGCGCTAAATATTTCAGTGATTGGAATCCTCCCTGAGCCTGAAATAAATATTTCCCACAATAAGGTTCAGATCGCGCTTAGTATCGAGTCCTGCAAGCTTTCGACCGGTTTGCCTAAAGTGTGTTTTAGTGGCCAATACGTTAGCAACCAGCGCAAAAATTATGAATATTTTTCTTACCGTTATCGTCAAGATACCTCCGAGCACGATCGGCACGACTACCAGTGAAGGCAACGAAGAGCAAAAGAGACATTTGGAGCAAGACTGCAGTCTTCATCATTTTCTTTCTTCGGTTCGAATACAGAGCTAATCGTTCTCTCTGCTTGAAGATGCTCCATTGACAATATTCGACGCTATTATAGTAATATCTTCGTCAGTTAGCATCGTAATACTTCCTACTAGTTCACTTTATTATCAATTTTAGTATGAAAACGATTCGATATGCTTGCAACGGCAAACATCCTATCAGTCGACGCTGGCCACAAGGGATAAAACGTTCAATCGAAAGCGGTCTTCTGAAGAAACAACATTGCTGTTTGCATTCTTATGTTAAATTTATCAAGCGATCACGCGGCTGTGACAAAACACTGTGATGTGCTTGAGTGCATCTTGCGTGCACCTCCTGCTTGCGTGCACGCTCGGACGACATAACCGCGTTGATTCTTATCAATTTCTGTTTGATTGTTGCGGTGTTCGCAAGAAGACAGACAAGTAAACTATGCATGCCGCGTTAAATGTGAAAACAATAATCTGTTTGCGTCCTGTGGCCAGCGTCGACTGATAGGGTGTTTGCCGTTGCAAGCATTTCGAACCATATTCCTGCTAAATTTGATAATAATGTGAATTAGCAGGAACTGCTTTGATGTTAACTGACAAAGAAATTGCTATAAAAGCACCCAATATTGTCAATGGAACATCTTCAAGCAGCGAGCAACGATTAATTCTTTGTTCGAAATGAAGAAAGATAACGATAAAAGATTGCAATCTTGCTCCAAATTATATTTTTACTTTTCGTTTGCTTTCACTTGTCGTTCCAATTAAAAGTCGGATTTTAATGAATAAATAGTCATCACAGGGATACTTGAACTTAATCTATTCATTTGCTTGATTTTTTGTTTTTATTTGATAAGGCATTGGTGCTCGCTTTTTTCTTTGTCATCAAACTTTCTCATCACCCCGTAAAGAACAAAATCGATCTGTCGCAGAGGAGCGCCCGCATGTGTAGATGATCTCGGAGGGATAGGGACGCCTTTTACTGGTGTTAGACGCTTGTCAAGAGAGTTGCCATTCATCATTGATGTGTATTTGAGCTCATCACAACGTACTTTCTAAATTTTATTTACTGAAAATCCAATGACATCCGATTGACTAAGTTCATGAAAATCACACCAGGATAATATTTTATTTTAATAACGAAGTAAGTTCAACATAAAATTCAATCAAGCACGATAATGGCACAATTATGAATAGTAGCACATGTTATTCTATGATGTGCTAACGAAGTAACTTTGGGGCGGGTCGCGTCCGCACGCGACCTTTTCTAAAAAACCTAACATTTCCATAACTTCACCTTTAAGTAGAATTTCACACGAATTAATATCGCCCTGACAATGCGAATGCCTGATGAAAATTTTATTTTTCGGTATCAATCAATTATTTCTGTCAACTTATTTTTTATTTTAGCGCCAATACACTACTTACTTGCTTCAAACTATTCTAACGACGAAGCAACATAGCTAGAGATCACTTTCTTGAAAATGACAGTTCTCAGGGTTGGTTTTGATTACCCATGTGAGCCAAAGGCTGAACACGATTTTTGAACATTCCTCCAACATTTCTTCGGAACCAATCAGAAATAATCCTGCGATATTGTCGAACGCAAAATAAAATGAGCAAAGGATCAATAACCGGGCATAGGTGAAAAAGTCCCACTGAAAAATTTATATATGGAGCATAAATTTTCAAGCCGAAGATGAACCACGGCCGCCTAAATATATCCCAGCCGGTAAAAGCGGCTAGAGCACTCATTACCGCATTTGGCAAAAAGGCAACAATGGGTAAAATACCTTGAATGGTGATTGCAATCAAAAGACTGCGCTCATCTTTCAACCGAGATAGGTCCAGGTGAACAACCACTGTTTTTATATGCTCCCTAATAAACAGGAAAAGTTTAAGAATGCAGAAAACTGATATAATATTCAAAACCATAGCAAGAGCGAACATAAGTTCTCGAATGAGTGGAAACCAGTACATATAACCACAAAGAATGTCGCTCACAAGATGCGTTGGACTAGCAAAAACTAGGATTGGATGCAGTATTGGCCAGTACACTAATAGACACGAGAAAAACACTACTCGATTAGTAAATATGTCCTTATTTTGACGAACAACAACCATATAGCGATTCATTGAAACAAGTGGTAGCGAATTAAAATAGAAAATAATAATAGTTTCATTCCATATTCGGTAGAAAGTGCACAAAAACGGCGTATACATAAGACTATTGTCTAACACATATAAATGCACAAGATTAAAATTCAAAAGGCTGCAGAGGAAAAGGATATGGCAAATTGCAATATTGCCCAAGAAATATTTGTAGTTATTCTCTATTGATTTATTCATAAACGATAAACAGACGACGAAGAGATTTAGAGGTATTCCGATGAAGCAGACTGGGTATACTTGTAAAAAAGAAATGAAGAACTATAAGGCGCCGGCGGAGGAACTACTGTATTGTTGCTGTCAAGCGATTTTAAGCTAAGAATAGAAGAAACTGCACTCAAAAGAGTCATTCTTTCTCTTTAATTCCGGCTATTTATCGGTTTCAGAATAATTCAGTTGTCCTACAGTCACACTAGATAAATGTAAATCTTTTTACTGTGACGCGGGATAAAGATTTTAGCTGGCAAAGCGATAAAAAGTTTTTTCTAAGAATGTTAACAACTCGACTTTTGAACGGGCTACCGAATTACCGCTGACGTTAAGAAGCAATCTGTGCTGCTCTTTTGAAGCAGAACTGCTTTTATAACTCTTTCACTATCCTACGACTACATTGAAAGGTATTATTAAAATGCGTCGCTGGGGCGTAATTGCAGACTTTTGATTATGTGTTGTATCTATACTTGGAGGTAAAAATGGAAGCTCAGCTTGTTAGCCATTCGCTTGTCGAATCTCTTTATAATTTTTCTTCCTGCTAATAGTCACTCTGAAAGAAAGACAGAGGCGGTAGAACGATCGATACAAGTTATTCTGCGGAGGCAGGGGCCTCTTTCATGAAACTTCAATGAATCTAAAATTGAAGATATGTATCTCTGTTCTGCATAGTACAGTTGTATGATCATAAGCTACAATGATATTCAGGTGATAGTAGCGCGTAATTGACACTCAGTTTCTGTACTCTCGGCACTTGTCACTTTTGCGCAACAGGCCCCGGCCAGAAAAGAAATAATTATTTTAGGTGCATTTTAACAAGTTAATAGATACTAACTTAAACCACAATTAATTCTACCACTTGTTCTGTACGCAATATCGAGCTACAAACGCTTTTTTAATGCAACCCATAACCTGAAGATTATTTATGATAAGTTTCAGCTTAATCAAATTATTCTGAACCATGTAATTTAAAAAATATAAAAAACTGTTACTTTGTATTACGGCGCACAATCAGTAGAATTACAATGGTTGCATTTAGACGCTGGATTACAGAGAACGCGTAAATCAAAGAACTTGAAACTCAAAATTAACCGAAACTCAACCAACCTGCTACATTCCTGTATAATTTCAGTGAAATCAGTAGCGTAGTTCAGATATGGTAGCAGTTTCAAATGCGATTTTTTAGTAACTTCGACCATCCGATACTGCCTAAGTTCGGCGGCAACTATAGCAATGCGCATGATTTCTGACGCTTCACAATACTCGAAATAAAATCGTAACATGATCTTTAATTAGATTATTTGTCCCTCCTACTATCCCATTCAACTCACTGCCAGCAGTCAATGTAGAGATGCTGTACAGCTATGAAAAACTTGATAATGTTGTTAATTACATTGACTTTCTTTTACGTCTGTTTACTCTTGCCTTAAATGTACAACGCTTAATAAACGACTTCTTGCGTGACAAAAATTCAACAGACTACTGATCATATACACTGAAGGGAAAATTTTAAGAACGCTGACCAACTACAGCGTGTTTAATAGATCATTTTTGTTATTGAATAACTTTGCAATGGCTGAACCAATCAAGCTGAAAGTTTACACAAATATACTAGTACTGTTGCCATATAGTATGCAAAATTTCATCAAATTCCATTCATTTTAAGCAAAGATATGATAATTTTCATGCACATCATTTTTTCAAGGCAATACAGAAATAAGGACTTACGTTTGATGGCAAATAATTCTAGTGATACGAAATCAAACTCACTGCGGTTATCTGCATCTTATAGAGCTATTTTAAGTTAGAGTTTTGTTTTCTAACCATAAAAATCCGATCACAACAGCTCATTTTACGGACTTTGAACAAAAGGCGAGATTTAGCAAAAACGGGCATTTACACCAGAAATCGAGCGTTTTTGCGAAATCTCCCCTTTCTTTTAAAGTCCGTAAAATGGAAGACGCTCTTACGTTGCAGACTTTGGCCTTCAAGATATGAAAGGAATTTATCACTGCTTAATCAAGATTGCATATCCGCTGTCGTGTAACGCTGTTGCCGTGACGGTGATAGGAAATGCTTGGCACAAAAGTACGTGCTTGCTGAGCTCGACGTTATGAAAAACTTATGTTAATCGTGTAAGGGAATCTTCGAGCGCATATTCCGTAAACTTGGCTGCTTATTGTATGTATTTCAAAGGGAGCGGCCTGGTAAAAAGGAATATAGCAGTGATGAAACCGGGTTCCGAACACTAAAAAATAGGCGGCAAGCAACAATAGGCATCGGAGGTAACCGTCGATTTTATCATCGATAACCGTCTCGCCGTCGGCCAAACCGAACAAGACAAATTTCCCAGCCGCCATGTAAGGTTCGTGCCATCCTACCAAACTGTTTTCGCCATTCAAGTGCACTTTTGTTTTTCTCGTCACTCGCCTTCTCATGCAAGAAATTTTCGTTAAAATTTATCATACGTGCTGTTCAAGCATGGCGAACTTTGAGAAAGACAACTTTGCTTTGAAATGGTTAACTGAGTACTGTAATTTCACCTCCTGCGTGATCGCCAGCGCGCCGCAATGCACTTTAGTG
>NIUQ01005666.1:0-10259 GCA_002796945.1 Plectus sambesii
TTTGTTTTTGGTCCATGGCCGCAACTACTTCGATCAAATGCCTTCTCCCGAACGCAACGTCTTGATGCAGCTAAGCTGTAAGTCTGTTGATGCCGCTAACCTTTGTATCTGATGCCGCTAAGCTTTGCCACTTGATACGGCTTATCTGGAAAATAACATGATGCAGCTGAGCCGAGCGTAAGCTACAAAATCAGGGAGCATAATACCAGCTTTCTATCAGTCGTTTGAATGATGATCTCGAACTTAAGAACATAAACAAGCAGGTAAAATGTAATCAAGATTCGTTCGCTTTCAATAAAACAAGCACAGCAAATCCACTTTTCACATATTTTTGAGCTCCAGTGGAGAGTGGTCAGTCATTTCCTAGATTCACATATTATTTTCAGATAGTTTACAGATTAACCCAAACGAATCATGACCGTACACTAAGCGAAGCCATGAACAATGCAGTCTCACTGATCTGATGTTTTCACTAGAACACACTAAATTCGGACATTAATCTTCATTAATACATAATAATAATATAATATATCATTTTCAGCCATCTTCCCTGAAATCGGTGGAGCTTGCGCAGAACTCAATGCAAAACTCAGTTCTGGAGGTCAATCGGAAACTTGGTTGTTCAAGCAGCTCTCAGCTGTAATAGAACAACGCAAAGCTGCTATGCAGGTTAAAATTCTATATTTGCTCTTGTTGAATGGTTTCCTCTTTATTACAACAGAAAATATTTAACTTTTATCTTTATTGCAAACTGTAAAAACTAACTCAACTACTAGAGCTCGAGTAGCATACATTGACGAGTATCAAAAGCTCAAAAGTGCATAGCTCAGTGGGATATTTTTTGAACAGGCGTCGTAAAAAGCTTATTTCATACTTTCTTTCGATCTAATTTCTACTTTTACCAGAAATTATTTTGCTTTTACCTTTTAAACATGCGTTTTACTAATGAAATTTGACTTCTATCAGAGTAGTGACGCTACAAACTTAATGCATTCATATTTTCTTGCAGGAATTTGAAGGTAGCAATGATGCTCTGCAACTGCTCCTGAATCCACGTCAAAGCTCATCACTGAATCCGGAATCTCAACGCAGGAACTCGTTAACCGATCGTGAAATCGCCAACAACTGCTTTGCTTTTCTCCTCGCCGGCTATGAGACAACCAGCACGGCCCTAGCGTTCTCTGCTTGGCTCTTGGCGAAGAATTCAAGCAAACAGTCGATACTGCAGGAAGAAATTGACGAGCACTTGGGATCGCAGGTAAAACGAATTTGCAACCTTTCTCGTATAAAATCATCCCATTCCACCAAAGACAACGTCGCCACCTTTTTTCGTCTGTCTGTCTGAAGCGGTCAAAGAATGAGCCATCATTGACGCAATGGGAGTGAGAGAAAAAATATTTTAGAGAAACCGGTATTGCGCTGAAAACTGTTCGGGGTTTATAGTATGATTTGCAGTAGAATGAACCGACTGAACTAAAACTAAAGTGCAAACGATTATTCTTGTGACATGTTGCGCTTTTCTTTGTATATTGTCAAGGATTGCGCCTATAATGAATCAAATGTTCGCAATGTGTTGCGATGAAACGTCTCGTTCCCAGGGCTGAAACGGGGACGAAGAACTGCCCATCCCCGTTGCTGTCCCTGAAAATTTCTATTGCCTGCCCCCTTCATAGCCCGTCCGTTCATTAAGTTTCGACGGAATTCCGATATGAGTACGACGACAAGTATGACATCTTCAAACATACTGCAGCGACTGTCGCTGATTTCTTCATTACTACAGCATACATAAAGCATTGACATTTCAGGAAAGTGAAGGCTGGTACGAAAAAGTAATGAAGTTGCCGTATTTGGACGCCGTTTTTCACGAAGCCCTTCGGATGTATCCTCCGATCACTTTGTACGTCTTTGACAGCAATTATTACGCAACGATTAGGAAATGAACATGCTGTATCTATTTTCAGCTTTGTGAATCGTACTTGCGTTCGAGCTTGCGAGATTGACGGCGTCAAATTCGAACCCGGCGTTCAAGTCAGCGTCCCAATTTGGACCATCCATCATGATCCCGAAGTCTGGCCTGAACCAGAAAAATTCAAACCCGAAAGGTATGACACTTGACTTTGTATCTGAAAAGAAAGTCTCATTACATTTGGAAAATTATTTCAATATATCGGAAGTATGTTGTATCTCTTACAGGAATTAGTTAGATATTACTTGAGTGAGTTAAAAGAAAAGGTCTCCTGTTAGTTTGTTCATATACAGTAGAATTCGCTTATATTGGTAAGTCAGGACTGATCCCCTTAGTACCGGCATAAACAAATTTCACTGTAGTTTTAATAGTTTATAAAGATTTGCAGATTCTATAAAAACAAAGATTATCACCCGATGGCATGGTTACCGTTTGGTGCTGGACCAAGGAACTGTGTTGGAATGCGTTTTGGAGAAATGCAGTTTAAAATGGCGCTAGCACGACTGATGAGTCGATTCTCGTTGGAGCTGGGTCCCGAATCTCAGGTACAGTATGAAATTCAGCTTTGCAACATGACTACTGTTATTTTTTTATTGCTTCAATAATTTTTATTAATAAGCTTTTTGTTTTAATGAAATTGCACTAATAATCTTTGTTGTAATTGTTATTTTTATAAAATAACTGAATACTTCAGGATCCACTTCCCGTCAGGAATCCGACAGCAATGCTCAACACGGATCGAGTAGTACTGAAGGTCTCGGAGAGAAAAATTGATGTCAATCAAAATTATTTCTGAGAGTTTTAATACGATGTACAAAGCCGGCCTGTATTTGTGATCTGCTTAGTATTTTTACGACTATCTCTCACAAGTTGTAAGCAGTATTTTGCGCTCGTGTCAGCTTTAATATTTATGTGCTGTGATAGATGATATTCTGTCGTCACTGCTCTATTTGTTCTTGGGATCAATAATTATTGTGAGGCATTTCTGTATATATTTATTGTTGTTATTGTGCTATTACAGCAGCAATCGCGTTTGTATTTTGATCGTTTTGTGCCGAAAATGAGAAAACCTGCAAAAACCTGTCGTCCCGATCAGCATTGAATCCTATAGATAGAAATTGCTATGAACAGGCTGTCGCGGTACTTTCGACAAAGTCGGAGATTGATTAAACTTGAGACTAGTGGTTCAGTGGGTTTAATTCTTCTTCATTTCTTTGGGATGACACCCATACGATACTTTCTTCTTAGCAGGTACAGAGGTCATAAAATCGATTCTCACACGAGTAGATAAGTGTACTTATATATAATGACGAGGAACTCTGTTTCATTTCACTATTCTTTTTCCGATTATTTTTCTGACTTGTTATAAATTCCAGTAAACCGACGGTTTCATATATCAGAAGATAGGCAAGATAACACCATGTCGACCATTTCGTCGGTGGCTTTCCATTCGAAAAGCCCCTTTGCGCCCGCGCGCTCCCTTTTCTCTCAGTCAGACCGTTAGATAAAACAGACATGCATCCGGTCTCGCGATTTTCCCTACCTGATACCCCCATCTGTCAATACGAAGGGCAACGGCGAGCTATTCATGAGTCATACAAAAAGAGGAGGGTACGTTAACCATCGCGGAGTTTGAACAAACGCGACACAGGCCTTGAAGTTAACTTTTATTTTTAACCCTTCCAATTGAATGAACGCCTAAGCGAAGAAACCTTACAATTACGATAACAATATCCATAAGAAACCAATAGGACGCTGGAATGTTATTGATCACGAGCTTCAGTCAAGTTTTGGTTACAAATTTAGACTTGCATGGTATGCTTTGTCGGTTGCGTGAACATCAATTATCGAACTCTAACACTAATGTGAATCGTTGGATTAGTGAGAGGTTCTGAAGGAGCTAGGTACCTGAGTGACTTCTGATCCCTTTTTTGTTTTGCTCATAAAGAAGGATGTAGCTTATATCCCATCTGGCAGCTCACATTGTCTAAGACAAAGCTTAAGTATCAATGCCGTGTCAAATCGGTTTCCATCGTGAATCAGCAAGATTGAGCGCACATCACTCATGAATGTTTCCCGCCGTCCTTTGTAGAAACAACTGAAACGGACTGCTCTAATGATGTATGTCCATCAGCCACGGATGGATGAGGTAATATTAGTGAAGCAAACAAAACGTGACACGTCTCGTGTTCGTCTCTTGATAATGAGCAGCCGCGTCCTGTTATTTTGTTAAACAATTCGAAACTGATTCACCGAATCGTGTGCAGGGAGGAAACGAATTTGCTACAGTTTATGATATCTTATCCTCTCGATGAAGCTTAGAGAGCGCGCCGCAATCTTATCTGGATGTTAGAAATAGCGACAGCAATATTGAAACGCCTAGGCGTAATGCTCAGTGATGCTTAACAGCTGATCCAAATTTATCAGTCTCAGTTTTCGAATTTTAAATGTGATTGCGTAGCACACGAAAGGTCATTATTTGCAAAGACGTCACTGACAGCAGCCGCAACATAAAATTGCTTTTCATTATAGGCACAGTCTCTCGTTGTCTACCATGCAATCATTATTTGTTACCGCTATAGTTAATCATTTAAACAGTTCATTTTGGAGTAAAAAAGTTGTGACGCGGGCGAAATATCGACACTGAAATGCCGATCTTAGTACTATGGATACTTTCATGAGCGTAAATCCATAATATCGGAATATCATTTATCGCAATACACTCAATCGGCTCACTCAAAAACCGACCCCTGCAGTTTTGCATTATTAACAGAGATATCAGGGATAGAGCGAGTCAAGTTGGAAGGATAGGAAAAGGTGGCCAGGCTACCTTAAAAGCAAATTAGAGAGCGTGTCGGGACAGATTTGCGCCAGAATCAGTACTTGCTTGAATGTGGTTCAGTGATGTTTTTGTTCCATTACGTCTTGTTAAGGAATGAAAGGTTGTTACAGTCTTTAGTTTATTCTATCACATGAGAATATATATATATGTATGCCGGTGGCCACAGAGGTGAGATACTCGATATTGTCCTGACTACTGTATCGTCGCCGTAAGCTACGTATCAGATATCGTCGACCGGACAAGCCACTTTCGACCTGCTTATACAGCGGTTCTTTTTGTGTCTAACGTGTGCTTCCGCCCCGCTGTATCTTTAATTCATCAAGTTTCCCGGCTTTAACACGGGATGCAGAACAGTAGAGGTGTCACATGACCTCGCATGAAAGGATCGACAATCAGTCAGGCCATTCAGAGAACAAATGGGGCATAGCTAGCTAAACACACATGCCATATATCAGCGTGCAGCAGAGGTAGAAACACATCGGTGAGTTCGCCGACACGAAACGGCGCACAAAGACAGCATGTGAGAGCTTAAAGTAAGGCGGGAAGCAAATGAGACAGCACACAAGTGGGAAGTTGATTACCGCCCACATAAAGCTAGCAAGCCTAGCATAATCCATCTAGTCATCCGAAACGCTAGTGCGTTACAATATCAGTTTTAATTGAATGGAGCGAGCTTTAAGACCTCCGCAATGCAGCGATCGGATTGATCTTGTAGTCATTGTTCCCATCCAGCGTAACTTGTGTGAATTCACATTGATTTTGCCAGCAAGTATGAACAACGAGTCAAACTGTATCGGCGGGCCTTGAGCACTGTCGGTCCTCTAATGAAAGCTGACTCCCCATCATTTTCTCCCAAACTTGACGACACTCGTTCACTGCATAATCTTAATTACTAATCAATTATTTGTTTCATATTATGAACTAAGACTGACCTCTGAGCACTTTTTATAATTGTAGGTTAGTTTTATGATTTTGACTCTTAACAGGCTGAAAGCTGGTGTATCCCCATCAAGCTCCGGTCAAAACTTTGGTTTACTCCAGTCATCGGAAAAAGTCTACATGCTCGCGCGTGTGCACCCATCCTTGATCCTTTATCACAAAGTCCACCGACTCCACCGCGATGCCGAAGCTCATTAGCTAGTCTCATAATAGGTTCACTGGTGTGTGTAAATACGCACCTCACCCGCTGTGCAACCTTTCGTGCCACCTATATCTGACATCAATATTTCGTTCAGCACACCGCGCGGTCAATGTTTGTCACACGGACTACTCAGATTTCGATAAAAGTATTTCTTGAATCAGAAAATCTTCGAAATTCAGAAGAAGGAATATAAAAATTACAGAAGAGATCTGCCGCTGAAAGATTACCACCGCTGATATTTCTCCTACATCACTCCGCAGCGTGACATAGAGCTTGGTATATACACTAACATTCGTCTAAAAGCGGACGGAAGGTGACTTCTTGGGCTGCAACTGAATATTAAATCAAACTTTTGGAAATACTTCTGTTCTTAATCGACTCGCTCAAGAAAAGAAAAGTGTGTTCAAGCCACGCCAGCGCTTTGCGTAAGGAACGATGAACCAACCAGCGTCTACCAACTTTACAGACATGAATTCCAGTACGCTGTTAACAGATCCCTTTTATGGTCCAAGCTATCCATGGTTCATTGGAATATCTGTCATAATTGGCGTTCTCATTTGTGTTAGCAATGGTATAGTTCTCTGGTTGGCATTTGGTTCTCGAAAAATCCTGTCGATCAAGGCGAACTGGTTCGTGATCGACCTGGCATTCGTCGACTTAATCTTTGGCTTAGATAAAGTATTTTTCCTTCCATTTGCAAGTTATCACGCCGATCAGTGGCCTAAGATATGTGCGGCAGAAGCGTCGATACATTTCACTGCGAGCATCGTCGCTTTGTGTGAGTAGCCGATGGCTTTTTTAAAGCGCTTTTAAAAATATCAGAAATGCTGAAAACTTAGTAACCAAGAATCTACTAAAGTCACTGGAAACCAAAATTAACAGAAAACGGTAGCACTAAGTCTCGTTCTTGATTACTCCACCATACGCGCGCACTTTGTGTACCCCATTTAGAACGTTGTTTAAAAATGAATCAAACATTTTTAAATGCAGTCGATAGGAGAAATAACATTTTCTAACCGTATTTCCAGCCATACCTCCAATGATGGCCGCGTGCCGATACTACACTGTGACAAAAAACTTGCGCTCTTGGACTTTATCGAGTCGAATAGTTAACTCTATATTTTTTACGAAAAAAGGCGTGATTGGCTTGATCAGTTGCCCTTGGTTATATTACTTAATCACCAATACCGTACTGCTCAGCTTTGATCAAATGGGTAAAGACAGAAACGGATACTGTGGAACAAAGAAGTTTCAATCTCTTCATCTGTTCATATTTTACGTTAGTTGTATGGTATCACTTTGTTTAGCGGCGACGATGACGACATTTATTTATTACCAACGTCTCAATGGCTTTATAAAGGCAAGTGTTCATATTGTATTATATCAGGAAGGATTATTCAAAAATGTCTTAGAACCTCCATGCCTAATTCAGAGAAACTGTAACTTAATCATGAATTCTCCATCTTTCGACAACATAGATCCAAGTAATCGAAGGTTAATAAGGGAATCGAGTTATAAGGCGAAAAATACTTTCTGAAGTTAAGCAGCCCCAAGGCTCTATATTACGAAAGCTCGGTAACACCTGAAAAGCGTCGACTCAGTATTATAGTTCAACTGTGTAGCATATCGTATCAAATGTACGAGATGCAGCCAACTTTTCTCTTGTTTGGCTATATTGCACTGAGGCGATATTTCCCTATCCAGCCGGATTTCGTTTCTCACACGTCACACGCGCATGTTCACAATTACCCTAAACACAAACTAAATTTTATCGAAAAATCAGTTTCGCAGCGCCATAGGCCGGTTTCCGATACTTTTTCTAAATCCTTAGTGATTGTGTTCAAAATTATACGTTTTCTTGATCTATTCGATAGCATTGGCGTTTATAGACAAAAATATCGGGCGCGAATTTCAGCAATATAACTACGGTATGCAGTAATGCGTTTCATCGTTAACCGTGCGGTGCACATCGTCAAAAATTATGGGGCTAATCGAAGATGAACCTCTTAGTTCAGGGACTGAGCTTTACTAAAACAGGATTTAGAGGTGAAAACTGCGCTATTAATCCTTCGCGCCAAAATCGGGGATTTATTGCTTTCAAAAATAATCTTTGGCAGGTTGAGCGCGCTCCTCACGGGCAGAACTAAGAACGTGCTTAGTCGTGTCTTCTCATACAATCGGACCATGGTGATTTATTGATAAACTGCTTACAGACTCAGAGATTCGGCAAAACGAAGGCGGCAGAAAGTGAAGACGCTGAAACCAAGGCGCTTCTACACATGACAAAGCTTGCCGCCATTCAGCCTCTTATTTTCCAATCGCCTTTACTGGTTGTCATAGCTGCCGAATGGTGGCTACCCAATGGACTTTCTATTTGGATAACACGCTCTTTGGCGATTATCTTTGGCACAGTTCCTTTAACCAATCCGTGGCTAAGT
This sequence comes from Plectus sambesii, assembly GCA_002796945.1. NCBI lineage: Eukaryota > Metazoa > Nematoda > Chromadorea > Plectida > Plectidae > Plectus > Plectus sambesii. The sequence continues at coordinate 8,388 of NIUQ01005666.1, forward strand.
ATATTAATTCTTAGGCCGTTTCAAAGGGAATTCCGCACGAGAATTACCACTAAATTTTGCTGTAAGAACAAAATAGATATAACCCCTGAACTACCGGAGTTTCATAGATATTAAGATTGCTTCATTTGAAATGCAATTGTGCAATGAAGTCAGCCCACGATATCATTCCTGCGACAGCGTCAGAATTTTATGATTGCAGTATACCAGTTGGTTGAATAAAAGGAATAAAAAACGGAAATAAGACAGAATTCATTTATCTATATGCAAAGATCGCCAAAATGGCTTATGCACAGAAAATGTAAATAGTACTGGATGGGAAAAATGTCTCTGCGTCGTTTGCTTTCTGTGATTTCGATTGGTAAACGCGCCGATTGAAACATTATTGGTATAGTTATACGAGGGAAAAATTGAGCCACTTTAACTGTTAGTGTAATGGAGAAGGCGGTGATGCACAGCATTCTTACCCCCGCTTTCCTTATTAAGTAACATTAGGACTCCTGCTGTATCAGAAGCACGATTAACTACCAAAGGCAAGAGCCGGATGCAATATTACCTCTAGAAGATAAAATTTGAGACAGGATTGAGTGCAGCTTTAAAAATGTGCACGTCCGGCGATCATAATTACAAGAAACGGACGAAGTGAATACTTCAATACAGTAACGCATTGGGTTGCACCAAATAAGCGCTCTTGTTTAAAAAATAAATTACTTATGGCAGCATAATCAAGTTCCAAAATTTCATATAAACAGCTGCTAGATGGAAAATTGCACTGGGCGAAACCTAATTGACGGCAGCACTTCGGGATTTATATGTAGCTGCACGTATCCGAGTTTTTTTAGCACAAAAGCATAGGAAAGAAATAACTGCCCTTGGCCGGCTTCTGCATATGTGGGTTCAACTGTATTCTAATGCCTCGAGGTTGCGTCACCCTGTACGACGCATAGTCTCTGAGCGCATCCTAACCAAACCCGAACTGCAAAAGGGCTTACGCTTTTTCATGGAGCAAAAAATTCTAAGCTCGACTCCAAAGACAGTACAATCAACACAAAGTTGAGATTTAACAAATACGTCGTATAAGCTAAACTATTTCTTCAGAAAAACATGCTCATGTTTGCTTCTAATTCTCGCCAGAATTCGCAGAGGTAATTGTACTTACTGATCGAGTAATTTCTGTCGTGGCCAAGTAAAATGTAAACAGAGAGGCGCGACTTACATCGCTTCCGCACTACCACAATATCCTGTTTACACACGCACCGCTCGAAAACCTAAGCAAACCAGTGCTCGCAGCACCGTTTTGTCCACGACTTGCTCTTTTGTTGCCTACAAAGAGGAGAGTCAGAACTTCTTTCTCGTGTTTTTGATCATAGGCAGAGTCAAGTCTCCTTGCCTCGCGGACAGAGTCTCGGTTAGCGTCGCTCACCTTCCACTACCAGTCGTAGCAAATTCTGTATCTGTTAGTGGCCGTTGGATTGCTTTTACATGCATTAATATTGAAATTAAAAAAGCTAGGTTACTCTTGCTTAGCGCGCGAAATGAATGGATAAATTAAAGGTGTATAGTCTCCGAGATTATTGTCCCCTTATACTGTCGTCTCCTTCATTCCCTCCCCTAGTTGGCAAACATCATTCTGATCTTTTTTAATTATATCAGTGGTGTGCTCATTCTTGGTTATAAGGACATGCTGGAATATAAGATACTAGGCTTTGCAATTGCAATTAACGATTGCAAATTTTTTACGCAGTACCTTTTCAGGTTTCGTCACAGAGGCGTTATTATACATAATAGTGACTCTAGAGCATAAAATATATTTGCCAGGCTGTTGAGAAAACTAGGATATCTTGTTGAATGAAAAGAGTTCGTTTGCCGTCTGAG
>NIUQ01005667.1:0-10236 GCA_002796945.1 Plectus sambesii
CGTATACGCTGATTGTGGAGAAGATTGTGTCGTTACTACTGCGGCAGTATGAATTCGGCACTTCTCACACGGTCGCCAACGACTACCTCGCCGAGCTGAGCAAGTGGTTCTCGATGCAGACTGAGGAAAAGCAGTCGCTAATTAACATGATCGGTCTCGCCAAGAAACAGACCTATTCTACCAAGTGAGTAGCTCTTTATTGCATTCGATTATGGTCTGTCTCAGTTGATTGTCTTTGTTTTTTCAATTTTAAAGAAAATAATTTTGGTTTCTTCAATAGTATATAATCAAATATTGTCGATCAGTAACATGAAATCGAGCTCGACACTGTAGTTGACAAAGATGAGCTTACTTTTCGGTGCCTGAACACCGTTTTTCACCAAGAATAATAGTTTTTTCTAGATTTTCACTTGCATAAATTGAAAGAAAGAAATGCCAAAGACTTTCGAAGCAGTTTGCATTATTCAATCTTAGATTCCTTGTTGTTGATTAAAAAAATGTTGACTTTACAGTATCGGTATCAACTTTACGGCCTCTAGCGGTGAATCGTGTGTACTTAAATATTCAAAAATTGCCGCAATAAATAAACCCTATTGTAAAGGTCATCAAACTGCTTTCAGGTTCAAAATTTTGTGTACGCTGATGAATCTGTTCCTGGTACAACAGACGACGGCTGAGGGGCAGAAGCCGCGCTTAGTGGCCGATGCGCCAGTGCTAAACAGCCGGATTCAGGCTGTGAAGGATTTGAAGACTCAGAAGCAATTTGCTCCGTTCTCAGCCGTCATCGACAAGGCTCTTCCATTCTTCACTGACATTCGCAACTACAATTTGACCCACGCTGTTCAGCTGCTTGGCAAAGTCGCCCGATCGCTTTATATCGAAAAGTATATCCACCTCCTTCCCCAGTGATCACGCTTCCGCTTTCTTTCTTACTTTTTTACGACATTTGATTCAAATGTTCATATTCGCACTGTGATTGACTACACATGATCTAATCAACTGTACGTTTGGAATGCAAGATTTATAAGAGCCGCTAATTAATTCGGTAAATTTACAAGTACAAGGGATGCATGACAGTTTTCATAATTTTAGTGGCACTGTACGATGCAGGCACGACGCGTACTTACTTTTTGACGCAACGAGAATCGTTTCTGTGCATTCGTTGAATGACTACTATGGAAAAAAATATTTTCCAGCATAATTTATTAAGTCAAACATAGTGCACAATTGAAGGGAAGCAGTACTAGTAGCGAAAAAATCAAAATAGTGCAGCAACTGAATAAAGGAAAATATACGCACTAGAATAATTGGAAAATCATTAGAATAGTTGAGAGAGCAAGTCTAGCAATAACAGAAAAGCAACACATTTGCTTCTATAATTCATTTTCTCATCTTCACTCTAACCTAACTTGGAATAAAAATCATGGATAGTATAACATGACAACATCAGTGCATAGTAAAACGCTGAACAACAACAATCATCGAAGCAAAAAACAGATACAATTGATATTGAAACATTGTTTGCCTAGGAGCCGGAGCATGAACTTATCCCATATTATGAGCAAAATAACCAATGTTACATATCGGGCAATATTCATTGTTCTTCACACCACCAAGATTCATTCTGTTTTTACGATTTTTCTTCATATCACCATAACCGGTATACTGAACTTCACGTCTAACACCTTTACCAAGATGCAGAGGTTCAGTGTAAAATATATCAATAAAAATTGTACCACGGCCTTTTCCTTCAGCAACATGAAAATTATTTTTATGATCCACTCTTATGAATGGATTATTGTACCAGTCTAGCTTAACAAGACCGCGACTTTCACAAAACTGATTGGCATCACCTCCAATACGACATACAACGAGCGTGAGCTTATGGTTAGGAGAATTTTTGGGACAATAGAAATCAGCGAAATATAGATGGTAGTCGAAGATGTTCTTCAGTAGATCTTTGATCTTGTATTCGTAACAGACGTCACCGAACGGCGAAGAGCTACCGACCGATCCTATAAGTAAATAATGTCTAAAATGTGAATGTGATGGCGTATTAAATATCAGAATTCGAGATAGCTGAAAGAGAAGAACAATAATCCTATTTTTCCATATGATTAGAAGTTTTTTACTTTAAAGATTATCAAGATGGTGTGAGCGTGAAGGAAATAATTCATGGACAGATTCAACGTGAGACGAAGGAACAGGTATGATTTGCCTTAAGCGGATAGGGAGCAGGATAATTTGTCAGGCGAATGATGATTTCCCAATTCGTAATATCAATCCTTCAAAGGTAATCAAATCTTATTAAGAGCCCCAGTCTGTCACATGCACCCATGAAACATTCTTTAGCTCAGCGTTGTGTGAGCATTGCACAATAAATAAAAATAGGAATCCAACACTACCTGCGCTCATGAATAGACCATGAATTTGTCCGTTGATTAGCGACCATGAGTGACCGTTGCTATTCTTGATGTACGGCTGCTCGATGCCAGGATGTTTGTCATTGTTCAAGATCTTGTCGTAATCTTCCTTCGGTTCAACACGGCTGAGCACGATCGCTTTTTTCCAAAAGACCAGCATCCGACAATGCAACCCGTTAATGAAAATACTGGCTTGTAGATGAAGTAGGTATAGTGGGTAGAATGTGGGCCACGAACCATTTATTGGTGCACCAGCTCGACAGTTCCAATACTGACGTTCAAGCACAAAGTGAATATAAAGAAAATAGTGAATATACGGAGTATTCGGATTCATAATGATTTTGTAATCGGTGAAACAAGTAGCAGAAATTTAAAATAAGATGTGCGATACTGTTCCATAGGAATTTATACGATTACTGTATTATCACTATAATATTACTCATTTATAAAGTGATGCAATAGATCGCCATTTTTCGCTCTAGCTCGATGATTCTCACGACGAAATCCACTTAATGTCAATGACGAATGAAGCTGAGTAACATCACTGTGAAAGTACCGTAATCGTACAAAATTTTATGTGGGAAATATCTCACATCATAGTCTCAGTCCGAACTACTCGTATCATACATTACGAAATCACGATGAATCCGTATTTTCAGTATACTCTTAATCGTCGGCTGTATTGGAAAAATCAAGTAGCTGGCGTTTCAGTAAATGGCCCGCGACCAAAGTTCAGCCCACTATGCCAACCGGCTGTCTGCCTGGCATATACAATGAGGCCCGATAATTTTCGAATCGATTGGTCGCTTCGATTCAGCCACTGTATCAATCAACTGTCTGGCCAGCATATACAACCGGGCCCGATAATTTGCGAAATAATTGGTCACTTGCATTCGGCTCGCCTAAACTGAACCAACTTTACTGCCGAGCTCGCTACTTCATCGATCTTCTATAGGCTCAAAAATGGGTGGTATGGGAGAAAGTGACCGTGCTCAGCAGCGACGAACCGAACGCTTACTACGAGAAGATACTAAAGAGCGACAAATGTCATGGCATCGAGAAACCGAACCCCAAGAGTAACTATGACCACTCAGAGTTGCCGATCAACAAACAGCTTCATGGTCTGTTCATGAGGGCAGGTTGCGCTAAATTAAAAATGAATCAAGTTTTATAGACGACAAGGATGCGACGCAAATTTATTTTTCACGCTCCGAAGATTGTTTCTGTGCATTCGTTGATAAGTGTCACGATAAAAAAGTATTTCCAAAAATAATTAATTAAGGTTGACATAACGCACAGCTATACAATACTGAACCAGAAGCTAATAAAAGAGATTAATTTCAGGAATTGAATAAGTGAAATTGTAATTTAGAAATAGTTTAAAGAGCACAATATCAGCCTGGCATATAATTCGTATTTTAATGATATCCAATAAAACTCCTTCCCTTTGAAAAAGCTATTTAACATAATGACTAAATGAACAAAAAAGATTTTCATCGGAACAACTATCGATACTATCGATATCGAAGCATCGCTGGGATTTGTGCAGGAACAGGAACGTCTTTTAGATTATGGCCAAAGTAACTAATGTTACATATTGTACAACATTCATTGTTCTTTCCACCACCAAAATTCATTCTTTTTCTACGATTATCCATCATATCACCGTTACCGGTGTACTGAACTACACATCGAAAACCTCTATCAAGGTGCAGAGGTTCAGTGTAAAATATGTCAATAAAAATTGTACCAAAGCCTTTTCCTTTAGCAACATGAAAGTTATTGTCATCATCAACTCTAAAATATGGATTATTGTGCCAGTCTAGCTTGACAAGACGGTGATTTTTGCAAAACTGATCGGCAACACCTGTTGTACGACAAACAACGAGCGTGATCTTATGATTAGTAGAATTTCTGGGGCAATAGAAATCAGCGAAATAAATATGGTAGTCAGAGATGTTCGGCAGTAGATCCTTGATCTTATATTCGTAGCAAACGTCACCGAATGGTGACTTGCAAACTATTCCTGAAAACACTTAATGGGTTAAACTATTAAAGCGACGGCGAATCATATTTGAACATTCACGAGAAAAATTTCATTCATTCATTATCTTTGCGAGCGTAGTAAGGTAAGGAGAATAATCTTAAATACCCTCTTATTATCATTCTGTTACTTAAAAGATTATCAGGAAGGCACGATCGTGAGGAGAGTAGCATATGGATACATTCTATTCGAGACCACGGATTAGTTATGGTTTTCCTTTGGCGGCTAAAAAGCGGGATTATTTTTGAGCTGAAAGATGATTTAGAAGTTCATAATAATTTATCTTCAAAATATTCTCATACATTGAATCGAAGTCGTAGCCAGTATACGACGGACACTCAAAAGCAATGATTATCTCAGCGCTTAGTGCGCATTGCGCTATCAATATAATTTTGATTGCATCACTACCTGCGCTCATGAATAGACCATCAAGGCGATTGTTGATCGGCGACTTCGAGTGACCATAATTATTCTTTTTATATGGTTGCTCAATGCGAGAAAACTCGGTTCTGTTCAGGATCTCTTCGTAATAAGCCTTCGGTTCGACCCGACTGAACATGGCCTCTTCTTTCCAAAATACCTCATTCCGATTACGTAACGAGTTGATAAGATAGTTGGCTTGTAGATGTAGTTGTTTTAGGTCAGCTGAACGGAATAAAACTGACCCATCATTTCTAATATTTTTGGGCTTGATTTTATTTGCCGATATGCTAGCCGTTTGAAAAATGGAAAGGTTGTTGTGCAGAAAAGAAAGATGATTTCTGTCGGCAGGAGACAGTGAGTAGAGAGTAACGGCAGGAATACGAATTGGAGTATTGAACTGTGAAGGAGGGATAATTTCTTGGCTACAGCTATGATGAAGTCGTGAATACGATGAAGTGCAAGATTGAACTGTCTGGGCATGAACAAACTGGGCAGGATTCATGTTTTGTAACATTGAAACAACACACTGTGCGCTAGCAGTGTGAGACAGTGTTTATAAGGACTCTTCCGACTGCTAACTTTCGGCAATGCAAAATGCTTAGGATGCGAAAAAGTCGCCGTGTCTGGCATAGGAGATGATAACGTTACCCATAGCAAGTATTTACGCTGCAACGGATATTTGCGTGGCAAAAAGCGCTCATAACAATTAATGATTGTTTGCTTTGATAGCGTACGTGTCGATATGTCAAGCGTTTGCTCATAATCATTTGATTGCATATCACTTTAAATTAGAGGAAGAAGTCTGAGTTTTCAATATTGCGGCTGTTATTGCTTCTTCAGTGGTGATCAAGAATCTCACTAATTTTACTAAACGATCGAAACTAACCAAAACTTTAATCTAAAGCACACCGTTTCACTGCTCGGCAATGTCGTCCGATCGCTTTATATCAAAAATTATATCCGCCTCCTTCCCCATTGATCATGCTTCCGCTTTCTTTCTCCCTTTTTACGTCACTTTATTCACATGTTCAATGTTCTAACTGTGATTGACTCTACTTGATCTAATCAGCGAAAATGGTGTACACTTAAAAAAAGGGATTTTACGAGCCTCTAACGAATTCGACAGTTCTCATAAAGACTACTATGGGTATTATAGAACGCAGACATGACGCAAATTTTGTATGATGTATTGAGAATCGTTTCTGTGCATTCGTTGAATGATAATCATGAAAAAGTATTTACAAACATTATTTATTAAGTCAAACCTAACGCATAATATAAAAAAAGTTGTAAAAAGCGAAAAAAAAGAGTTGTGCAGCAGCTGAAAGATATAAAATCCAATTAGGATTATGAAAAGTTTCAGTGGCCTGTCAGAATAGCGACTGCCGTCTTTAGTGAAATATTTTTGAAGAGATTTTATGGCAATAAACCTACTAACTAGACAATGCAGCATACGATTTTCCTGAAACACACCAGAAAAAAGTTTCATTCGACATTTTAAATTAGAAAATTAAAATGGTGCTAGAATCAATTCTTCATTTTATCACTCCAGTTAAACTTGGCACAGGCCTATACTTTTCAAACAGAATCGTTGGACAAGGTAGTTCGGCGTAATGGAATACGGCCTGTCTTGTCCCAGTCAATTCTAGGATGGTCAGACTTAGTCTCAGTAAAGTTATTTGAAGCCAGCTTTATTCCTAAAATTTCCCTTTGCGATTGCTAATTAGTCGTTCCGTTAAAATAGGGTTCTCAATGTACAGTAACCGATAAACACGGTCGGTCATGAAGATCGTGAGCCATCGCTAAAAACAACATCCTTACCTGTTGATCCCGAAACGGTCGAAATCATCTGATTAAAATTTTGCCAAGTCAGCTTTATTTAGGGATTTTTCCTTTAAGATTGCTAATTTGTTGATACGCTGTGTCGCGAAATCGCGATGATTTATCTCATTTGGGATTCTTGCGTCGTTGTTCTCTTTGCATAACCTCGAATTCATAATGAAAACAAGATATCACAATCTAGGACACCCATGCATAACGAGGTTTAGCCCGCCCCCAACAATCTGCGTATTGGTTGAAGGCGACACTGCCTTGCCTTGCGACAATGCCAACTGATCGTATAACATAATCCAATTTCACTCTCTTTGTTCACCCTTCTGTGCTAAACCCTAATAAATTAAATAATGAAACCACTGAACCACCTACTACACAACACAGAAGCAATTGCTTTCACAACACGCTGCAATACTTCAATGATTCTCAATGTAAATGACTGATAAACATGATCGGTCATTACGATTGTGAGCCGACGGTAGAAGTGATCTGTAAAAGGTACTATACAGGTTGTTCCAACTTTATTCGATGTTTTGATTTCTGAGCAAGTTTTTTCAGTCTGCACCGAATCGGACCACGCTTTTACAATTGTGTACTTTTAGCATTGATCGACATTCACAATTTTTACCATCTTAGTACTAAAACTTTTTCAGAGCACCGGCCAAATAATTCAGCTGAATACTCTAGTCCAGAACCATTTAAAGATACCCTGATAACTGCTGGAACGGACCTTATATACATGGTAAGAAGAAATCAGTGAAAAATGCTAAATTTGCGGGTATTTCGGTCCATAATTGCTGATTTTGTTCATACATCCTCTATAAGATATGATCCAGCAGCCATACGGGTGTCTTTAAATATTTCTGAACTAAAGCTTTTCAGTTGAATAACTCTTCAGGTGTTTCGAACAAGTTTTAGTATTAACATGTAAAACATTGGTCCAGTTCCATAATCGTGTGCTATGTTGTTCTTAAGTTATGCAGTACTTAAGCCCACTAAGAAGCATAGCGCTGAATATCGTTATGAATTACTTAACTCTAGGACACGATTATGGAACCGCTCCATTGTCATAGAATCGCTTACCGTCATTTCATCGAGCGCATTTCATCGAGGTCTTTTTCATCGAGGGTCATTTTTATCGAGACGATTATTTTATCGCTTTTGATTTCAGTTATCGAGTGCTAATAATTAAAAAAAAGGGTCTCAGAGAGCTATGATTACTACTTGGTGGTGTAGTTTTCGACGAATTCGAGGTCACACATATTGAATATTTAGCAGAGGGAAAATGGGGGGACAGCATAGATATGAATACGTATGAATGCGAAACACTGACAAGAAAGAACGGAAGGCGAAAATGTGAACACGAGCGAATGCGAATAGGCAGGATCGACAGCAAAGAATGGAAGGCGGAAAAGTTGGATGCGTATGCGAATGTGGATGGGAGAGAATGTATGAATGAATCTACGAATTAGCGTGTGGTCAAGATCTTACAGTAGTACACACTTATTTGAACGGTCAGAGATCGCGCTCAAACGCGGCCCGCGCTCATTTCTGCGCGCGCCAACATTATTTTATTATTGCAACTTAAAATAACTTGCAACAGTACTGCCCTTTCTACTCTCATCATGCTTCATTACTCGTTTTCTAACATTGATGCTTTTATGTTGCTGTAAATGTTTACTATTCACACGCTGCTTCGCATTTATTCTGTCTTCCTTCACATATATCTACTTACTTCTGTTTGCCTTTGATAACTGTGTTGAAATATGTAAATAGAAACAATAAAATAACCGTCTCGATAAAAAAGACCTCGATAAAATGCGCTCGATAAAATGACGCCTAATCCATAGAATGTGTTATGAGCACTCAGTCACAGAATTGCCAAACATCGACTACATTAACGCTGAAAAGCAGCCAACAATGTTAATTTGTAACGATTGTTATTTGCTCTAGATATTCTGAGATACACTGTTAAAATTTCACGAGACCACTTGTTCATCACCCTTCACCGAAACTCATTGAAGGGTTATGACTACCTTTCAATTAATCGAAGGAAAAGCGTCATTTGCACGTATCTACCTACGCGCTAATAATCATACAAATCCATGCGAATAAATCGCCAGCTCATAATAGCTTTGTGTCTTCACTTCGTAAACATTACTGCATCATAAGGCCCTAGACGAAGCTATTGAAACTTTTGCGCAGTTCCTATCTAATTCTAGCTACGCTCCAGCACTGACAGGTATTGTTTTTACCTTTTCGTGAACATGGGAATAAGAAATTAGGGCTTATATTTCTGATGTACAGCATCGAGTCATCTTCCGCCATTAGTGATGGTGGTGTGAGAAGTTTTGAATCGGAAACATTTCAATAGATTGTCAAAAAATGTTCCACTACTCATAGATGGAAACATTATTCAAAAATTTTGTACTAGAATACCGTAACCCTATGCTTGCGACAGTGCCCTTCGCATTCGACAATTTAATCTAATTTTGCGATTTGCTTTATAATCAGGCTTTAAGCAGAAAACTTTTGCAAGAGGCACACCGTCTTTACACATGGACAGACATTGAACGATTTAGGCAAATTATTTTTCTCTACGGTTCTCTGAATTGTAAAGAGGCGAGAGCAAGATGAATTTCCTCATTTGACGATGTAACTTCGCCAATATTAATTGTAGAAGTCTGATTGCAAAAACCAATAGTAATCATTGAATGAAACTGTTAAATATAGGACATAATAGCCATTTGAATGATGCACACTTTCAAGCGCAAACAATACTCGTTAGTAAACGTTTGCTAAGAGCCCGAGTGATGATAGAGCATTGTACACATCTGTCATCTTTCGATTTTAGCATAAATCGAGACTTTCTGGTGTAGTCAAGCGTCAAGACAAAGACGATTCACCGATATTTTCTGTAAGTGTCGTTTTTTAACAGCATAATCGCTCGCGAATATGAGATTAACTCAAAAGTTCGCGTACAGGCGGTGATCTCTGTGACTATTTGCTAAATACTGTCGAAACATCTTTAGATTGTAGCTGTACTTGCAAGAGAAAGGAAATCTTGTCAGATAAATAATAACGGTCTTTTGCTCTGAAACTGCCTTGTAGATAACATCTAAGCTTATCAGAAATAAAAGTTACGAATTTGAATTATGTCATGGGCTGTAGTACAAATGGGGTTCAGACCAGAGGTTGCGGGAGTTCGTTGTCAAAAGGAATTTTCATTTCGTCCGTGTGCGCCCGACTAATAGTCATGCGCCTAAGAACTAATAGTCCCCTTAAAGAACTAATGGAAAACGACATTTCTCCTAAGTCTACCAAAATTAGGTATTTCTGGAAAATTAGAATGATTGCTCAAAAAAATTAAAATGAGATGCAGAAGTTTAATGGTGAGCAAACTCTTGAGATCCCAGTCATTTTGCATTATTATATCACATTTCAGGAAAGGTTGGAAGTCTTCAGAAAAATGCATGAGGTTTAAGATTAGCTTATCATCTTGGCATTTCCTAA